>VOMN01111745.1:0-23579 GCA_014899125.1 Orchestia grillus
ATTACTTGTGGTAAATAAATGTTTCCAAATGTTTTCAAATGATATATTGTTATTAAATGGCATTCCACAATGACTATCTTCTCATCCACATTGTATATAGTCAATTTTAGAGGTGTTTAAAGAATGTAGTATGCTATTGTTTGAATGCGCTAGTATTAATATGGTCGGGCTGCATCAAAAACTCTCAATGTTTTTCTTTCATTTGCAATTTACTGGAACTTCGTGTCGTTTATACTGTTTTGCGAGAGGGAATGATCAAACACATTAGACAATATTTAGTGAACAAGAATTTATTTGAAAATGGTCAAACAGCAGCGAAAATAGGAAAACAGGGTGGCAAATAAGTAAATTTTAAGGTAACATTCAAGCATATTAAAACTTGGTCATATAGTCCTTATAAGCTACAACTACTCGCAGGCGATGCTTGCATGAAGAGATGAGGGTTTTGTAGAAGTCCGGAGGTATTTTCTTCCATTCTTCAAAGCAGAATTGTTCGAATTCGGCCAAATTTGAAGGTTTCCTCATTCCAACTTCAATCTTCATCTGTTTCCAAATATTTTCAATTGAATTAAACCTAGCGATTGTGAAGGCCAATCTAAAACCCTGTCCCTTTTCGTACGGAGCCACTCTAAAGTGTATTTTTACTTGTTCTTCGGGCCGTTGTCTTGTCGCAACACCCACGTTGTTCTTTTCAACCCAAACAAAATTTCAGAGCAACTGGTAAGATTTATGGCTCCTTTAATTAACGACATGGAGTCGTCCTGGGCCTGCAGAGGAAGAACAACCACATACCATAATGCCTCCACCATGCTCCACTGTGGACCGGATGTTTCGTCGTTGCATGGAAATATTCGGTTTTCACCGAACAGTCTTATTGTAGTTATTGCCCAACAGGTCTATTTTTTTCTCACCTGGGAGTAGAATATTGTCAGCAATGAACTAGAAGACTATTTTTATAATACTTTGTAGTCAGATGAGGCAAAAAATGAGCGAAAATACCTCTGGAGTTTTCCAAAACCCTCATCTCTTCATACCAGCATCACCTGCAAGAAGTTGTTGCTATAATAATAAAGACCATGCAATCAAATATTAATACATTTGAATGCTTTGTTACAAATTCTTAGTTGTCTCCCTGTTTTTCTATTTTCGTTGTTTGAACATTTAAAACAAATTCTTGTTAACTAAACATTACCTTATGTGCTTGATTTGCCCTTCCTTATGTAGTACTCACAATTTTTTCATGTTTTCTGCAATTGAATAGCAAAAAATATAAATTATTTGGTACGTTACCAATACTTCTTTGACCCACTGTATGGGGCGAGCAATCATCTTCCGGTACACCACTGAGTACTTGAAGAATCAACTTGAAGAATCACATCATTTGAAACTTGACCAGTCTATTCCATTTCAGGGAATTAGGAAAAATTACCCGTATATTTTTGTACGAACTCATTTGGAACGAAAGAGTAATTTTTGGAGAATGCAGTCTTCTCAGCACAATGGATCGGTTTCTTTTGCAGCCAATTACGACGATTTAAATTTTGTTTGTTCATCATAAAGTCAAGATAAATGGGTCACTAAGGAAATATTCTAAAAAACATTTTGCATGAAACTATATAATATTTTCTTTTCGATGGTTTTATTTCATTCTTATATTGGAAGAAGCTAGTGAGTTATAGCCGTTCAAAATATTAAACATTTTTAGCTCTCTGTATATGACACTTACTTTCTCCCATTTCACCTTTTACGATTTATAGATCACCGTTTATAAGCCAACGTGAAGTGAATGATGGGCTCCGTCGTAGTTCCCTGTGCTTCTAAGTGATCATCACCCTCTCCTGTTCTTGTTCCATTCATCCAACGGCTGGGACCATAGCAGCGTTTTTCTCACTCAAATGTCCCGCTTAACATTCTGTGACGTCAGAGGATAATTCAGTTTATTTCTTTTTCAATTGATACAGGCGTTGAAATTACTTGGTTTCATGCACTCATTTGAATTCTCAGAGCATAAACTGATTACAAAACTCACCGTCCACATTTTTAGGGCTATTTCAAGCAAAAAATACTGCGGGCATTCATCGAAGTCTGACTAGACATGCATGTAGGCTTCAGTCTCTATAACTAATTCCATTTAAAAACTATAATGAACTTGCAAAAAAATGTAGAGATTATCTGCTCCTTCTCACGTCATGATTCACGTTAGGCTTTTTATATTCGGGGTAAAATGTTGTAGAAAAATGAAGTCATCATACCAAAATCAATTTGAAATTATAGGCAGTATTCAATGACTTTATTCACATTTCATCAATAAGACTCACCGTACAAATAAGGATTGAGTAGTAAATGCATACGAGACGGGCAATAAACTTTTAAACTAATTCCCAAAGGAACTCTTTCGGCATTAGCTTTCCATGGTAGCCTCCGGTGCAAGTGACTCGCAAACATATAGAGGTAGCAAATTTTCCACACAAACACCTATTTGAAGTACTAATTTTCTACAGTTAGCTGCACGTAGAAGTGAACAACTATTGTTTCACGTAGCTTTTACACGCATTTTTCAATTCATTTCAGATGTACTTTTTCATTTGATACTTTTCTTACGTTTTCTTCGGTTGAACATTTCCACTTCAACATGAACAAAAAGAAAAGGAATAAATAAGCATGGGTCAGAAAGATAGAGCATTTAATGTAATGATTCAAACATGGGAACTGCCCCGAAGGTGAGCACATCCATAGAGAAAAACACTGAACGGAGGAGTCCTGTAGAGTTCACAGCGTCACACTCATGCAAGCCCACAGAAGTCTGAGAAGAAATATTTCATAGTAACGGCTCCTAGCCAGCTTTCAATAACGACTACGCTCTATAAGAGAGGCAAGAAAAGATTGGTTTATCGCCCAAAATCAGCCGTTAAAGATATCTGATGATGCAAGAGGCCTTTCAAATCCCCTTGTTTGAACTTTAGAGAAAAATTTAGAATTATTAACGATGCTATAAAGAGACACGGTGAACAAGAAGGAATAATTAGTTTATGTGTGTACTTATTTTTAGGTTCACAACACAAACTCAAGAGTTCCAAGTATTTTTTTTCAATCGCAACACATTGGAGCGTTTAAGATTCCCCCAATCTCAGCGCAAAAGCGGAGAGCAAAGAATTTGTCTGTTTTGGAGAATTTCAACCCCACTTATCGTCTGCTCAATTATTGAATCAGTAGAACTCAGCCTCAAGCATTCACTTTGTTTCGATTAGGAATTGCGGTGCCGAGCGCTGTCCTTCAGTGCGTACTCGTATAATATGGCAAATCAAAATACCGGGCATTTTCCAGCTCTAGATATGTATGCACCACACCAATATGTCGAATAAACAGGAGTCCTGTATTACAGGAAAACCTAATTACCTCTACAGAATAAAGAACCGAGACTTTGTGCCATAGTAAGAACATCGATTGCGTTACCTCTCTGCTCTCAGTGTAAACATGATATGTGATGAAATGAAAAAAGGGAGAGTAGTTAATCTGAATTTTATCAGATCTGTTCATAAAGATACCTCGACGCATCACTCCGCAGGTAACTAGACACTCCATGCTATTAAACACTCCATGTGCTGCACGTATTACTTTCGACCTGAGGTAGGTAGGCATTTTTGACCCATCTTAGGTACTCCAACATTTCTTCATTTTAGAATTTATAATTGTTTCATGAACCCTCTTAAACTCAAAGTCCTTCATCCGATTTGATTTAATTTTTGGCAGGAGCGCAAAAATCAAGAACGACATGCAAAACTAAGCGCTCGTTATTTATGGAATCGATATCGAAATTGAATTCATCACCACTGTATTTCTTTTTCGTTCAAAATATATTTGACTTACAAATTTTCGCATTGAGGCAGTAGTACGAAAAAAATAAGGTTCGCTTGGTTAACTGAACCAGTGAAATTCCTTATAAACCTCAATAAGAGAGTGTTGACATTTATATAATAGCTAGTTTGGGGTCGAGCTCCGATTGAGAGAATGTCTGGTCTGCCATTCAGAAAGCCTTCAAAAAAAACTTTTATAAAAGCTTAAACGAAAAGAATTACCATAAAATGTGAAAAAATGACGTCTGCAGTGAAAAATTGTAAGGAATAAGAATTTACGTCACCCATTTAGCAACGTTATTATAAATTTTCCCAGTTTCGTTTCCTAACCCCTTGTTGAACAGCAGCATTGAGTAAATATAATAAACAGAGCCAACTGAACAGTGAAGTGAACAAAATTGAGAATTGAGAACTGGCATGGATCTCGGAGAAGCTTTGGCGTGCCTGAATCTTCTGACACTTTCCGATCTTACTTTTTTACCGAAGCATTTATTCGTGTGATTATCTTTCATTTTTTACTCAAAATATTTTTATCGAGTGTTTTACAACCTTACTGATGAGGCGGTGAAGAATTTAACTAGCTTAATTAAGAAGACGTAAACTGATCATGAAAGCAGCTACTGATTTCTTTCTCGACAGACACATCGCTCACTGCGCTGGGGGCGCATGGGGGTGGGGACGAACCGCGCTGCTGTCCTGAGAACACATGTGCGTGCATGTGAATCCCGAAAACACATGTGCGTGCATGCGAGTCCTGAGAAAACCTGTGCGTACATGTGAGTCCTGAGAAAACATGTGCGTACATGTGAGTCCTGAGAAAACATGTGCGTACATGTGATTCTCGAGGACACGTGTGCGTGCATGTGAGTCCTGAGAAAACATCTGCGTATATGTGAGTCTTGAGGACACATGTGCGTGCATGTGAGTCCTGAGAAAATATGTGCGTATATGTCAGTCCTGAGAAAACATGTGCGTACATGTGAGTCTTGAGGACACATGTACGTGCATGTGAGTCCTGAAGGCTATTAATGCCAGTAAATTTATTGACACTCCCCTGGTGATACAGCAGCGAATGGCACTGCATCCACTTAAAGATGAAACTTAGTTGAACATCATTATTGTCAAAAACACCTTTATTGGGTTAAGAAGATCAAGTTACAACACCACAAGGGAAAATCATGCTTAAAATGAACGAAAAATATGAACCATAGATATCTGTGACAGGATATTCATTTAATGATTGAACAACGAATTGCTCCACGAATTTGCCCGAGAACGAATCAAGTAATTTTAATTTGTTCTCACCGTTTAGAAATTTAGATGGGCATTTACATTTTACCGTAACTAAAATAACAAATTTATCCATCCTCCCAATTGCCGACAGAGTTGAATGCAGGGTTTATTGAGCAGCCACAGGCAGCTGAGTAGGACTGAACTCGCAGCAGAGGGGCCTCAGGTGAGGGTTCAACATCAGCAGGACTTACATATATAACTTTAACGTCTTACCTAGCAAGTAACAAAATTGAATTGCTTCATTTGAATTGAATTCACGAGAGCAAATTTATTGATTACGGATCTATCAACTTTTACAACTATTCTCACAGTATTCTCACCGATCTCGTTTACTTGAAGCATAAAACTTGTTTAGTCATTGTTGAAGCTAGATCCTAAATTACCTAACACTGTGGACAAAATTCAGAAATTTTCTTTGATCCCACCAGAAAAGACTTCCCAATATTTTGAATATAAAGAAAACAGTAAATATTAAATTTGATTCAAACCGCAGCACATACGAATGTATTCGTGACCAATTTCAAGGAACGATATCGAAGGTTCCAGGAAAAAATTACCCAATACATAAATTACCAATTAAATGAAATGTAGAATTATTTATTTACCGAACGAGTAAAATGATTGACTTACATATTTTTTTGTAAGTCCTTTCAGCAAAGGTAAAATTAAGTATCAACTAATTCATACGGAATTTTGCTAAATTAGTTTACAAACATAATGTCAACGAATTCTTTCAGAGAAGGCAGTTTTAGTTATAATTGCACTGCTTTCGACTCAATGTATTGCGCCTGGTAACCGGTTACCGTAAACACCCGTGCGCATGGTAACCAGCTACCGTAAACACCCATGCGCCTGGTGACCGGTTACCGTAAACACCCATGCGCCTGGTGTCCGGTTACCGTAAACACCCATGCGCCTGGTAACCGATTACCGTAAACACGAATGCGCCTGGTAACCGATTACCGTAAACACCCATGCGCCTGGTGACCGGTTACCGTAAACACCCATGCACCTGGTGACCGGTTACCCTACACAAGCATACACCTGGTGACCGAACCGTAAACACACGTACGCCGAGAGACCGGCGAGCGTTAAGTTGTCCTTGGTGACCGGTTACCGTAAATGTGTGCGTCGTAGCCGGTTACCGTAAACGTGTGCGTCGTAGCTGGTTACCGTCAACACGCATGCACCGTGCGCCTGGTCATCGGTTACTGTGAATACCCGTGCCTGAAGTGTTGCGCCCTCTCGCAATCCTCTAGCTACAGCCACCCTACTCACCTCAATAGTTTCATTTTGAAACTAGGAACTCTTCATGAATTTGTGACTTTGAGTTCAATCTTTGCTTCACTCCCTTGACTCCTGACAATTAGAATCTGGGTCACATCTTTTGAGTGCGACAAAGTAACTGTGGTAACGGATGAACACCACAGTGCAGTCACATATAACGAAAATTTGGTAACCAGTACTAAGCGCATAAGATAGTGAAGAGCGACCTTCGTTAAGATCTAACAAGAATTCATTTAGCCAACCTGTTTCCTCCCGAAAATGATCTCATGGTTAAGTTCCTCAGTGCTTCCACTTCGGGGTAAAATATTACAGTTTAGATGCAATTCACTGCTAGGGTAAAATGGTGGGTTAAATAGAGAAATCTAGAGTAATCAGCAACATTCATGAAACTGTATTTTATGATGTGAAAGCCCATCAACTCTACTTTATCAGGACTCCCCAAAGAGTTGTGCTCATTGATATGTATTACATTTTTTATATGTTAAAATAACTCGAGTGTACTGATTAATTGAAGTAAAGATATTGTTTTCCTAATACCCCATTTGAGCATTTTTATCTCAGCATTGGAATTGATTTCCTCGTTCAATAAACCTTTCAAGATAGCGTCAAATTTTGGTACATACCTAAAACAGCCAAGCGATCACACGAGCAGAAATGACACATGTCAAGGCATTTTCGCGTATATTTCCGGGTATTAATAGCTTTTTCTACAAAATTCCTATTAAGATACCATCTAAGTTTCAGGAGGTAAAGGGTTGATGCAACTTGTTACTCTTGAATTAGTGATGGTGGGTTGGAGACGACCGTAGCGCTCGGAACCTTCATCCCAGCTCGTACCGAAGAAAAAAAAATCGACAATATTCCCAGCTCTGTTTTAATTTTTCCATCGTCTGTTTCAGCCGAACGTAGCTTAAAATACCAGCTTAATGAAACCAAACAGTGTTTTCATTACTTCGGGGTAAATTTTCAATAACTTATGACCACCAAAATCCCTAAATATTCGCTCGACTAACTCAGGAGAAATTTCGAGCAGCTAAATCCATCAGCTGCTCTTTTTTATATCCAGAAGCAGTAAAATCGAAATTTTCAAGTTTCTCTCAATTACCTTAGCCAACTTAAACTTAAAAATCGATTCAAATTTAAATGACATAGTGCAAAGAGACAAATTCAGGATGGTACGGCTTTATAAGGATTTTACATCCCTCATCGCAATGTACAGAATAATATGCAATAAAATCCTGGAGAAAATTAGGACATAGTGAACATACAACAGCGAAAGAAACGAATTTTGTGATGGTCCGATTCGATGACGTAATTCGCAGATTATCTGTTTGAGATCCAAATACATATGGACTGATTAACCAACGGTTGCTGATTAAAATTAGCATACACTTGACGAAGGTGTTTCCGAAAGAAACTCTCTGGAGGAGAGCGATGTCCCTTGTAAGACATAAACGAACAAAGTTTCCTTACAGCTGTTTTCTCGATTTATTACAAACCAAAATAGAAATAAGCCTAATTTAAAAGTTACCTAAATATGTTCGATAGCTTCGTACACTCACTTCCGAAAATCACAATATCGAGAATGAGTGTTTCATGATGACGGGCTTATAAGATGTAAATAACGGGCTGTACAAAACTCTGAGAATCAGCCATGAATGACGACTTCTATACACTCCATTTCATATGCTTTCCCTCTACTGAGCCAGAAATCAGCTAGAAGTTCATCAGTTAGATTAGCACAATCAATACATTTATATACCATTTCAACAAGCGCAGGTGAGTTTTTAAAACATCCTTATGTGTGTTTGAATATATATTTTAAATATTCACCGCAATCTAAGTTCTTGCAGGCCTTGTGACCTCCTGAAGTGCGTAAAAAATAAATAATGAAGCCCCGAGAGTGTGAAAGATAACTTTAGTGATTTTCAAAACGACGTATAAATTTGACAAAGAGTCCTTGGTTTAAACGTTGTTAATATTTTTAAATAATTAATTACAGTTTCAAGCCATTTGAGCTCAGTTACGTGCGACTTGCACCCCAACATAGCTCCCCACATCACGCTGTTTAGCAGAGTGCCTGCAGCTTGCAATGAATTATTATTCTCGTACTTGATTCATATAAGGGTGTTTAAATTGACACAATAACTAACTACTCTAAAGCCATTCAAATCAAGTACTTTTCAATTCATGTGTTTAACTAAATTATGCCCTCGTTCAGGTATGTACCCTGCAACATGTCTTAGGTCGTTCCGAGATAATTACAAAATGCCCAATGTAATTTATTGTATTTTGAATTATAGAGACATGTAATGCAATGAAAAACACTTATTGAATTTTATAAATGCTTGTAGTTCCCCGTATATGTAGAAACTATGTTCAAGAATGCTGTTTTGTTTTTCTCCTCTTTTGTTATCTTTCCTCAATGTTTTTTTAAAAAGTGTAGTTACGTTTTCGAACAGCTAATATTATTAATATGAACTACAATGTAGTAGTGATGAAAAATCAAAGTTACACAACAATATGTCTAAATAAAGCACATTTTACAGTTTATAATTAAAGTTTTGTGGGTGCTGGAGCAGATTGTTTTTGCTTTATCAATTTCGAGGCATTGGAAACTTCGTTTCCAGATCTTTTGGTGAGTCAAGTCACTTCTATGACCGAATTAATTAAGTAATCTGAAAATGATGTAAAGAAAGTAAGCCCTCCGATTTAAAGGCCGCACCGGAGCATGAATGGGCTACGCTACGTAGGTCGAGTACTGACAAATAAAATAACTTATGAATTATTTATCCACACATTACACTAGAAAAGATTGTACGGAAGTTTTTATACACAAGATTTCCATTTATGACACAGGAGTTTATACGAGGTAGATTTAAGAATTAGCCTAAAAGCTAGTAAATTCCAGGCTATAGACTGATCTATTGATTAAACATTATGCCAAGTGGAAACTCTACTTCATAAGAATGTGAAAGACGTGAATAAGATAAACTGCAGGACTGGTCTATGTAGACGAGTCGCAAGACTCCCATTCTGAGCCGGTATAGAAGACTTGGATCCTTTCGCAGACTGTTGTAGGTGCTCTAAAGTCAAATTTCATTGTGCGAAAAATGAGGTGTTTACGAGGTTGCTAACGTGTCGTTATTTTTTAATGAAGTATGTCACTCGGTGATATTTTTTTCAGTTACATTGAGGCTTTGTTACCTGCAAATTTGCTGAGAGCATATTTTGTACATGCCTTGCTCAGATGAGAACTGTAAGCAGGCGTTGACTTCTGCACGTAACCAAGCCACGTCTCCAGACGGCAGCGAGTGACGGGAGGGAATCAGTGATCAGGGATAGAAAGGTTCACGTGGTATGCAAGGCCTATCTTGTATGTGAATCGCTGACTAGAGTCAACCTAATCCAAAAGTAGCGACCAGTTCGCTGAAAACTTTAGTGCTAGCCATACACCCATTACCATAGGACAGTCAAGTACACGTTCAAAATTCGTCACTCAAAACACATCCGAAAAACCTCTTACATTAACATGAACAAGTATAGTAACTATCAGAAAACTATTAGAAGTGGCTTATAACACCATAACAACTATGTACCCGCAGATAAATTGTCAAGTCAATGCATTAAAATCTTTGTGCCGATCCAAACATTCAAAAGTACTTCACAACTAATAAATGTATTAATTATCTAGAGTACATCAATAGTGCTCCTTAATGTTCTCTACAAATTCAATGCCTTCTCTAAGGCTTCAAAGATATTATTCTATAAAATCGAAAACACTTATTTCAAAACTTTTAAGACCTAACGGATATCATAGGCAGGAAACATCGATTCCGAACACTAATTTGAGTGCAACAATGGTCCACCGGCGGCATCGCAAGCGTCCGTCGTAACTGGCCGGACTCCGAGGCGCAAAGTTTTCTGACAATCTTTCTTTACTGGCAACCTGCAGCCAAAACATGAAAACTATTTCATACTGATATTTTGATCAATGAATAATCTATCATTAATTATTCAATTAGTTTTTTATTTAATGATAAGTATTTTAATCCATTATTTTGAATAAAAAATTGAATTTGATTGGTGTTCTTCCAAAACTTGCTTAGAATTATTTTATTCCATAATGTTCTCATCAGTAGAATTTTATGATTACCACCCTTTGCACGAAATTATCGATTAATTGTCAGAATATAATTTTAAGATCAGGCTTTGGTTACTGATGGAAATGGTCATCAGAATGAAAGTTAACTCAGCAAACGTGTAAATTTTTATGGCCTCTATGTTAAATTTAAACGTTATTTGGCCTGTTTTTATCATTTTTAAACGCATTTAAATTATTTAAGTACATGATAAATTATTCAACATCATATTAGTACTGTTCATTTATTACGATCACGCTGAAATGTTCAATAACTTCCATCACCGAGACGAAAAGCTATTAGGTTCTAAATAAAATTATTTTGTCCTAGTATTCATTTTTCAGAGGTTCGGACAACGAACAAAAACTGTGACTGTCTGAAAGAGCCTCAGTAAGAGAACCTTGTTGCTTCGGCTGGCCTCTCAATCGAAACCTCTTCGATACTACGTTCAGTGACCATAGCCACTTAATGGGGCCATTATCATATTGAAAATAATGTTAGACCATTGCATGATTGAGTTCATTTTTCATCTAAGATTTACATTATCATGGAATTCTTGGCTGGATAATCCAATCAAACAGGATGTTCGCTCGCGAAAATGTATCTTGATCCCTTATATCGCCACAATGTCGGGGTATAGCACAGAGGCAACACCACGGTGATAACATTCTACACGTTTTATACATAGTCCCACACAAAGGTATCACTTCATTTCCCGAGTAATAATTTGACATAGAAAACTTTCTTACTACCGGTAAACTGCTTGAAGCCAAGTAAATACACTGGTAGATTTCAACGATAGCTAAAATTATTCTTTCGGTCACTGCATGCGGTCATGGGCTGAGCTTAGACTTTCAACGGAGAGAAAATAAAACTAACAAAAGCAGCTTTCTAGTTTCCCAGATCTGGACCAAGGCTCGCGCAGCCCACGTGATCGCTTCAATCCTGTACATTTAAAAAGAAACCATCTAAATTGAACATTGCAGCCAGAATGGTGAGTTTGAAGAGACTGTCTGGTAGCTTGCAACTGTATTCCTGTGTTATAGTGGTGGAAAAGAAATTTTCATCGTTTTCATTTTCCTGTAACCTTAGAATGAAGAGGAAAAGTCGAACAAGTTTCTTTTTGTGCACGTGGCATTCTTCGTTGAAGGGATGCCACAACCTAGTTCTCTCTAATAGCGATAACGATTAGAAAAAATTGTAAGCAAATGAAGATGAAGAAAAACAGTTCAAACAATTTTTTTTTTTTTTTTTCAATAGCAAATAAGATTATATGAACGAATAATCTAACTCCGGTGACTACAAAATTAAACTTAACGCTGTGGTTCTAACATCTTAACAAGGTTAGAAAATACTGGCTTTGGCAGGCAAAAATGAACAAATGATTCAACCACACCTATCAATACAAATGCTGGAACCGGTAATAAGCTGAAATAACTTAAAAATCTAATATTCACGAACAGATTTGAAAAATTAATTTCCAGACGAATATTTTCAAAACAACATGGATATTGTAATGAACGAGTGATAAGCAGAGCCTTAGAAGACCAGAATCCGTTAATAAAGAACTTTGGAAACCAGTTTCCTTCAACGGAATATATCCTTCTTCGTTTTTCCGTTTATCGCTTAAAATAGATCAGAGGGTGAATGAGTGTAGCAGTCAACGTTAAAACATACATTTTTCCAAATTTCAACGTAGAACTAGCGATTGTTTCCCTTAAATATGAATTGCTGCCCTATTCTAAATTTTCTTTATCTTTTCAACAATTCTTCTCAATTTGCAGTTTTGTCACAGAAAACTTCAAATAATGGGTCATCGTTTACGACTGAAGATCATTTTCAAATAAAAGGGAAATTGAATTCTTCTTCTAAGATTTCAATTTGAAGTTTTTTACACAACACTTAGTGAGATCTACCCAAAACGGAATGTCTTGTACCGAGGTAGCATGTAATAGGCCTCAAATCAGTCAACTAGCAACTTTTCTGCAGTACAGGGTTTGGCTTCAGTTTTCTCGTGTTCAAGAATATAACCTATTGCATATTTATAAAAATTTCTCAGCTTGCAGAAGATCTTGTTCTAAAAATTTGGGCATTAGTTTCCAGTCCGGAACGGAAATCAAGAAATCATTTCTGAACTTTGGGCCCGGGAGCCTGCTGCATTTCTGCCTAGTCAGTGTGACTCTTGAACAATGCTGTGTGGCAGCAAATCTTTGCACGCGCTCAATTTCATCAATGACATGGATTAAAAAACGCTAAATTTAAATGCTCGTCTGGAAGCTATTGAGGTAGGTGTATAAGATACTTTTCGTAATTTGTCGCTATAAATTTTATACGGCTCACTTTGGAAAAATGTGGTCTACAGTTAATGATTAAGGAGCAGAATAGTAAAATTTGTGTTTTTCATAAGAAAAAAATTCTTCGAAACTGCAAAAGACTGAAACATATCCTTCACAACTTCGGTAAACTTCTCATGAGAAAGTTTTGTCAAGTCTTGTTCGAGTCAGCGGTAATCCTACAACAAAATTTAGAAGTGGATATATGTACTTACTCAATCAAAGGGAATTTTCATACTTATACTCAAATGACAGAGTATTCTTTAATATCGAATTAAACAAATAACGATCGGAGAACGGATTTCGTGAACGAAAAAACCCTTATACAATTCAAGTTTGAATTAGTCCGGTGAATTGGCTGACTACGCTATTTTTCAGAGCACTGATCTCAGTCAAATCGGACTATTGGAACACTAGTTAAAACTCTGAATAAGTAAGAGAGCTGTTCTTTTCTGTGCCGGCATTAATTTGATATTTGGGCAAGTCATCAAAAACTCAGTAACATATAACATGAGAAAACGAATCCTTAATTTTGTTTGATTTCACATGTTAAATGAAACAGAATACTTCATTCACAAAAATAAACGGTAAAACTCGGTTTTTATGCTGGCATCAATTTATATATTCTAATTTAGCCTACAAACTGGAAGGGATTCAATTCAAGTTAATGGACTAAATTTCAATACAGAATTTTTTTTCAATTCAGTCGAAACACTCCATACACGCAGACACGACAGTGCGCTGGCCGACATTTAGCTATCTACCAGGAAGAAAGCCCATTAACCTTGAGTAACCAACAAAGTACTTGGCTCTGGAGCATCATAAAAATCCGATTTGTTAGTATATTGTCAATTCATAGTGAGACATGGAGCATTTATATTTTCATATTTCATATATTTGAGTGTTCACAAGTTGTATGTAAGAATTTGTTGTTGAGGTGCATCTCTATCACCCTTTCACTTTAACTCTTAATTCTACCTTTCTCACTTGGTGCTGGGACACTGCTGTCTCTTCACTGGACATCGGCGAAAGAGCCATTTCTCTTCCTGGCACACGATACACTCTCTTCTTCACTGGGTACACTCTCTTCTTCACGGTTGTCTCCCTCAGCGAGCACACGAAACAAGACTGCCTCGTTCATTGATCACATGAGACAGTTCTGGCTTCTTCTCTGGGTACACAAAAGATGGTCGCCTCTCTCTCAGGAAGCATGTTAGATGTATATCATCGAGGGGAGTGCACAGCCTTGTAGAACGAAGATTCCGGGGTTATTTAAGATCAGCCTGCACCTGAATAAGAATACCACGTGGGAAAAAAACACCAATAATCTCACAATTAAACGACAAATAGTTACGCAAATTTTCAATGAAGGATTTAATAACGTTTCAAAATTTTCACTTCGAAGTCGATTGTATTCATATGCAATATCACCAAAAACATCAAATTTCGCATTCTATTCATATATCGTACCATTCTTCATTGAATCAGTCAAAAAAATTGATACATTTCCAAATAAACAAAGTCTATTTCGGAGAAAAATGACTATGTTGTGAATTGTAACAAGAATAATGCAGAAGCAAAAATAAAATAAAAACAGAGGATTCACAGAGTTCGGGTGTCACTCCCTCGGTCGTTAAGTACCACTTATTAACATGAAAAGGATTTATTGCTGTCCTCAATTCAATTTACTAGCATATATTGTTCATGGTTTGTAAGGGACGAAATTGGGTGTTTTCTACTTTATTTTGTCCACGTGGTCTCCGAGTATCTACCGTAGTAATGTTCGTATGTTACTTCAAAACATTTGAATGTAGAACTACATCCTTTTGAGACATCATAACGTCTAAACACTAATCGGAGAAATTTAAATAAAGAAATGAACGGAAGATTTTCAGCAAATCTGTGTAGCAGATCAGCAATGTTTTACTCATCAAATCTTATACTGCAGATCGCAAATGTTCTAAAGCTACTTAGGTCCACATTTTTTCGGTTTATAAAAAAAATGAATTCTCCAGCAAGTTTCTTGTTGAGTATAAGAACTTTTGCACTCGTCGAAAGCTGTTGCAGCGAACGAAAATATAACCCAGTGTTGTCAAGAAGTCATAGAAGAAGGGGTAGGCGGCAAAATCTCGTCCTGAGGACTGTCGCAACTTGTGCCGGGATCCGACTTCGATAGAGAACCTTGTTTCCGAGGCTGATCCTTGAATTCAGGACTTCGACTCGTAGGAGGAGACTCTGGATCTTGTTTCGAACCTATCTTTGTTTGTTTGTGGTGGGACTGCTGGCGCTTCAACTCGTGTTTTTGATGGGTTTGATTGTGTTTTTGGTCGTGTTTATGATCGTGTTTGGGCTGCTGAAGGTGAGCTGCGACGCCTTGCAAGGAGGTCAACACCGCCAAGGATGGAGCAGATGCAGGAGTCAGAGTTGCCCTGCGAGGTTCCAGCTCCAGGGATTGTTTGTAGAGATCATCGTCGCTGACGAGGCGTGTGGGGTCCAGCAGGTAATTGGTCACTTTAGGAGAGTGCTCGATTTTGTATGGCGTTTGCTGGAAGTGTCTGATTTCCCTGATTACGTGGGCAATCTGAAAACATTTTATTTTGCTTTGAAGGTGCAATGCAAACCATACAAATCACCTAAACTATATGTACGTCACGTTGATTACGTTCCTATTCTACAAGTACAAATCACATTCTCCATATGTGAGGTCAAAATCCAATTTTTTTTTAAACACAAGTAACTCGGTCCCGTACAGAGAAACCCAAAATTAAGGAACCGATTTTTTAAAAAAACAGTAAAGAATAGCCTATGACCAGGTGTATGCAATATAATGGCCAATGCGAGTAATACACGAATACTACACGGTCATTCATTCAGTATGAACGCCTATGTTACAAATTACGGTACAAATCGAAATACAAACGTATTACAAGTAGACGTGCACAATCTCGTGAAATCAAATTCCATTCCTTGCGCAGCTTCCGATTAAAGTCAAAATTGCTCTTCAGTGTGAGGCACGCTTTTAATATACACCCTAGAGCCTCCAAAAGGATTCAGAGCCTCCACGCGGCCCCAGATTGACTTGAACTTCAATCCAGAAAATAATCTCATAGTTCGTGGGCAAAGCAGTCGCTATCTTGAACCAATGATTTTTTTTTCTGTGATATGCATGAGAAAGTGGTTTCGAGAAATTGTGACACATCACCTGATGCCCTAAAGGCAAATCTGCAGCAGAAGTTTTTTTTTGTGAAATAAATTTGTTTTATTAAAAATTTTTTTTAATATTTCACAAGAAGAGCAATGCACGAGACGTGATACGTTTGTTCCTACGTTTATTGTAATAATTCGTAACTCGTGTGGTCACAATCAATAATATAATGTTGCTACAATCCGACAAAAAAACGAACGTTTACTTAGAAATAGAAAAAAAAATCTGCTACTCGAATTCGTAGTCATCAAACTCGTAAATATTTCAATATTATTTGAACCATAGAAATGTACGCCAAAGTATGACTGATTAGTTTGAAGTAAATTTTCTGTAAAAAATAACGCAGCTACGTTTCCTTTCATCTTATAAAATTTTTGATAAGAACACAAATGCTAATGCGCGCACGACTAAAAAATTTGACCGCTTGATTTTTGGATGATGTATCGTACAAGATAAACTGTATTATCTTATGTCAAATGTGTACCTGGAGAGGAAAAGAAGAAAAAAGAACAATTCTTGCCCAAAATTGACAGTAGGAACAAGAAGATGTACACAGTTGAGTATACTGTGGTGTCTTGAGAAGACGCTAATGTTAACTAAATTTACATTAAGTGAAGATATATTCAGTATGCTTTACTCATCGTGATCATGTTGATTACGTCTCTAAAATTATATCCTAAATTAAGCAGATGGATAGCAAAATTTAGTAGTAGAAGATATAAGAAAACTGAAAGTCAAGTGTATTCTGATGTAATTGATCGAGGAAGTTTCATCGAAATATTGGATATTATTATGATAAGGTAGGAATTATTATCCCTAAAGTAAGATGTAAAATCACATAACATAATATTAGAATTAACCAATGATTTGAATATAACTATAGCTAAAATAGTTTACTAATAATTTAGAATGTTCCACATAGAGTACTAAATTTAAACCGTACATATTTTAAAGGAATTTTTACCGGTATAACTATGGGAAAAAATGTAGTAAAGAAAGCGGTTGTAATGATGGATTTAAGAACATGTACTGCGGATAATACTTCGAATAAGAATAATCAATCAGAAATTTTTGAAGAATTGATGAGACAGATCAAATTAACTATATATATATAGCGTTGAAGTACATTCTGAAGGCATTAAATTCACCCAGAATTGCTTTTGACGCCTGTTTGCAAATTCTGATTGATTCTCTAAAGTGAAAAAATATGCATTATCTTTGACAACAGGTCTGCATGCTGTGCGACCTTCAAGCTAAGAGGTCTATTAGAGGAGCAGCATCTTAATTTATACGGGAGAAGGCCACATGTAAAGAAATATGGTCCTATTGAACGAAAAAATTAATTAGAAATGTGTGCATTAATTGAAATACATCAAAGTTAGTTCTCAGAAAAATTCTGTAAAGCCTTTTAACCAGTTCATCAGATTGATGTTTAGAAAACGGAAAAAGACTGTACTTAAATTCATCGTATCAAACTGTACGAATCATCACAGTATCAAACAACATTGTTCAAATCTTGGCCACAAATCCATACCAAAAATAAATTCACACCTTATAATTTCACATACGTTAAAATTCTAACTGGCTAGTCTTAGAACGTCTACACAAGTACGAATTAAAATCATTTTTAAAAATATACAAGGCTCTGGATGTCTGAAAAAGCAAAAAAAAAAATAACTTCATTTTTATATTATTTTGTCACATTTTTCCATTGATGCATTTGCAGAATGGAAGTTAAATTAACTCCACCAATTTTTACTTGAATCTTATGAGATAATGAGTGTTTTCAGGAAGTGCTGATGTTTCATAAAGTTTTTCCTCTCCATTCGCATGCTGATCAGTTCCTCAAGCAAGGATGTCCCTAAAACTGCTGGGTAGCAGACATGACACGCGCTCTACTGCATCGGCGCTGCTGTACTGCAATATTATCACAAATATAATCAAGTAACGATTGCGAGTTAGATTACCTTAAACAAGCCTCCATCAATATAATAAGTAAAGTATCATTAGCTCGAGTGATCACTTTCTGGAAACTAGAAAACACGGACTCAGGCTGATCGAGACTGATTTCAATAACGTTAGCATAAAATAGACTTGAGCGAATTGTGAAATGGCATCTGATGACATGTGATACTTAATCGGACGGAGAACATATACTGTGATCAAATTTTAAGGGTGGATTTTGAATTTACTGCTCAAAGAGAGGCGTGTGACTTATTATGAATGAAGTTGTAAAAGTTTTCCCTGGAATTTTCACAAGAACATACATAGGTATATACTTTCAGAAAATATTGAACGTCTTGGCAATTGCATTGTTGAAAATGTTCTCTTCGGATGACCCAATCATAGACAATATTTGGGGGACTGAGTTTTCAGCAAAATAAGCTCTTGCCGTCGTGAAAGCTATCTATTCAAAACACAGCAATCGAAATCATTACAACGCATATCATAAAAAATAGTGCAAATGAATTAAATTTTTAGATTTTTCTGCAAATAACGTTTTAGAAGTAGGTTAATATTTTGAAACATGTACTGATGAGCTCAGGCCAAATGTTTTTTAACTGTTGGACAAATTTATTCTGACGCATTAATATGTATGTTTATACAGAGTTTTATTTTACTGATGAACAGAATAAAACCCTCCATTATTTTTCGTTTAGCATAGTTATTAACTTTATGAATTACTTTTTCTTTATCAAAATCGAATGAGCGATTAATTATTGGAGATGGAATGCTGCTGTACTGAGACACCAATAAAATATTATATCCAGTTGTTACATTTCACCAGTGTTCATTAATCCCAGTTTTTGAAGTTCGAGCAGTGTCTCTAATTTTGGCATGAGTCACAATCTACACAATTTAGTCCATAAATGATTTCCCTAATATCACAAGATTGTCTTTTGTCCTTTAGCTTGCACAAGTTTCGTTTCATGGAGTTGGTTGTTTTGCTTGCTAAAGTAATGTTGAAGGGCTTCAGTTGACGGGATATCCTTTCCGAACTCCCTTTCAGCATTTTTTCCTAAAAATTCAGCCCTCTAAAAATTGTCTTTGATCGAGTCCTCCAAAAGAAAATTCTCGACAATAGGTATACACCGCACTGGCAGATGTAATTTCACACGAGAGAGCTTATTTACATTAAGCACCTAGTAGGCCAACATTTGTAGATCTCTCACAAATATGTATATAATAATGCAGAGTAAAAATGTTTACAAGCATGTGGTCTCATATTTTGGGGTCGCAAAACATTCATGGACAAAAAAAATATTCAACTGAAACAGTTTTCTATGTTTATTATTTAGTTGCCAAACCTCCATTGACAATCATTACTCGAAGACGGTTTTTATAGGACAAAATTAAGCGTTTGCAAGCTTGTAGTGGTATATGACCCCTTTCTTCAACGCACATTTTTTCAGTTCTTCAAGATTCATTGGACTTCTCTTACAAACTTTCTTCTTCAAAGTTTTAGGGGATTCGATATTTGATCGTATTACTCTGAAGTTCCCTATTGATAGTTCCTTCACTCACTTCTTGCCTGGAGGTAGCTAGATTAGTTTTTACCTTTTTGCGAGTTATCATGGGTTAATTTTTAATCTCAATCATCAAAAGTATACGAGAATGAAAATCAATCTTCTGTGGAGCACTTGACCTTGGTAAATTAACAGTAGAGCCACACATGTAAGCTTCCAAATAACTGATCCAGAAGTATAATGTATGACACATTTATCTACGGAGAAAATGATCTGTACTCTATTCTTTCAGAAGGGAGCTGAATTATTCACTTCGGTAGACGTTCTGAGACTTCTTATCAGTCTTATCAGTGACCAACCGCCTAACATCATACCGATTGTTGTTGATTTCTCTTCTTAAAACATTTAGGATATTCTACGAGTAATTTAGATACTATGTGACCCGACAAATATCATAAGTATCGCGTGAAAGTTGTTCCACAGAAAGAGTTGGATACATAAGTCACGTGTCATTTATGATTTTAGTGTAGATGAAGCCGTTTATTTGCAAAGTTCCATAATTTGTTTATGATTTCACTGCATTAACTATAATTAATGATCTTTTAAGGTTTAAATTCTGTGAATTTGCAATGCATTTAGTAAAAAAATATTTCTAAGGTGAGCAATTACGTGCGTCCCTCCCACTGCATAGGTAGCTCACAGCATTTCTATGACAACGGCTCTTACTTATTGTTAGTGCTATGTAGATGTCATAGCATATATGCAGGGGTGAATAAACTCTTCTTCTGTCAGGTGACGTAGATTGAAAGTATAAAACATGTAATCTATACAGAAAAAAATTGTCTGTCAAAACTCTCGTTAAAATAGTATGTATGTTTTCATACAATGGTTGTGGTGCTCAGTTGAAGATGCGTAATTTCACTTGGTAAAACCATTGAACTACAATGTTAGCACCATGTGTGTAGGAGAGCTAATATTGGTCATATTATGGGAGGCGTCATGTTTGCAAGCTTTGTCAGCCATTGAGCCCGTGCATGACACATTCGCCACTTAGACGGGCACTCAGTCAATTTGTTGGGAATACAGCTTGGCTTGTGAACTTGACACTATTGTCAGAAAGGAGAGATATAACGAACAATTCCGACGAAGAATACGGTAAAAAATTTCTATTTTAACTTGTTATCTGCGGCGTGTTATGTGTTGTGTCACCCATGTTATGTGTTACCCATGTTACCTATGTTAAGTGTTATGTGTTACCCATGTTACCTATGTTATGTGTTATGTGCTACCCATGGGCGCGTGTTATTCTTACGGCGGCGTGACCGGCGGTGTGTCAAGGTTGAATTTGACCCAACAAGAGTTTAAAAATTCTGGTCAAATAAAATGTCCTACCATTCTCATTTTGGAGAAATTGAGGAGCCCGTCCTCCGTGAAGTTCGGTGTGCCCTCTTCAATGAAGCTGAGGTCGGTGAGATACATTCCAAGGTAGGGGATACACGGAGGGTCGCAGCGGTGCATAGCGTCCCTCAGGCTCCGGAACCGCCCGTCCGAACTCACCAGCGACTGCAGCTTGTCCAGAGTCTGACGAGTCTGTGGGAATGCCGTCCAAAGTTATTCACCGTTAAAATACTTATTTTTAAATAATAGGCAGGGTTAAGAAATGAAATATCAAGCTGTAAGTCGACGAAGAAATCTGTATCTATCAGGTGTTTAGTTTCCTGCTTCTTAGAAAATCGAAGATCTCGAAAAGAAAATATTTTTTCACGGTTTCACCAAAGCGCAACCAACGGAAGTACTACTCATTGAAAAAAGAGGTGCTCTAATTTTATTGAGTGTAAGACTTTAAGACCACACACAGGATGATTTTTAATGACGGAGCCAAAAGGAATCTTCATCAACTTGTGAAATATCGAACGAGTTTTTAAAAGCTAAGCATCTATCAAATTTTGAGACATACCAGGTTTATTTGATTGTGTCGAGACACAAATCCGGCGAATTAGACGAGAACTCAATATTGCCGATATGAACAGCCTCAACACAAGAAGAATATAGTCTTCAAAAATTAATTAAAACCAAACTTGTAAGTTTCAGGATTATGTTCGTTTCAGATTTTTAAAATTCTCCTATTTTTTCATAAGTTATTAGAAATACTCTGTTGTCCCGTCATTAAAAATCCCCCGTCACGGTTTATCCCGGTAGACTCTTTTCTTTAAGTATCCCATTAGGATACCATAATATCTAACAAAAATGGTACCTCAAGAATTGCATAGATGCTTAATTTTTCCGTCTGATATAATAGAAGTTGAGGAAGTTTCGTTTTGGTACCGTCGTTAAAAATCCCCCTACACATTAGAAAAATCTAAATTGAATGCCGATGACTAAAAATCCACTTCAAACATTGTCATTATATATTATCTAAGATAGATGTGCTTCAGAAATTGAAGGAGTTTTTAATGCCTGAATCTCATTAGAAATAAGTGCTCATATTCGGTGTTGCCTAAATTTAAAGCAATATACTATTTCCATGCATCACCTAATTCTCAATACTCTGAGATAATACATACTTCATGTAGGTTGACTTATGTATTGTAATGTGTTTTTGAAATTTGTATTGTGCTTTTGCACAATACAAAGGAATTCAAAGCAAAGGAATTTTTGCTTATTAATCATAAAAGCAAACGCACTTTGCTCTGCTGCTTACGGTTGAAGCGTTTACTCTGAGCAAGAACTAGCGCGATCGTGCTCTCCTACCACAAGTGAATAGCATTAATATTTAAATTGAACCTACTTTAATATATCATACAAAAAGTTTTATCTTTTCCTTGGTTCAGATCAGGCGCTGGAGGAGTGCGAAATAATTCTGGAGCGAACGTTCCTGGAAAATTTTTATTCTAAGTTACATATTTATCCACAACTTGCCATGACTTTCTGAAGTGTGGAGTACTCTCTCTGATCATTCATTCTACATATGTACATCTACCAATACACTATTACTATCTCGTATCTGAACGTTTTTTCTCTGAAAAATAATCTCAGAATACAGTCAGTCCACCTTTCTCTCAAGGTACAACACTCTTAGTTCATATTATTCTCGATGCTCATTGACTTGACTATCTAGTAATATTTGTAGTCACTTTAACGTTATACTAGAGCTGCAGTGTCTCTTCAATTCCTCACGCAATCAACTGATTTTAAAATTGCTCAGAGTTTGTCGGTAAATTTTTTTACTCTTTTTCGCAGTAGTAGCATGCTTGCTATATCTGGGGCCGGGCTGTCAAAACTATCGCAAGTCGTCGGACTTAAGTGAAAAACTTACGTTCAGCGTACGCTGATCGTGTCTTTATTAATAACTTATGCCAAACGGTATTTTCGAAGCAATAGCCTATCAGGTCAATAACCTATCAGAGGGCTGGGATTTGAAAACATTGCAAATGCTAGTCAAGTGATAATGGAGGCGGAGCGACATCGACAGACATTTACCACGACAAAATTAGGGCTATAATTTATTTCACATGTCGGATCAGAGAAACGAGGCTCATTATGCTATTTAAATTATATTCCATGGCAATTCTTACTAAATAATGGCACTTGATTGCCCCAACAG
Organism: Orchestia grillus; assembly: GCA_014899125.1. Lineage (NCBI taxonomy): Eukaryota > Metazoa > Arthropoda > Malacostraca > Amphipoda > Talitridae > Orchestia > Orchestia grillus. The sequence goes on from VOMN01111745.1 coordinate 23,186, forward strand.
AATTAGGATAAGAATACTCATCTATTTATGACTTGAAAAATAAATTTTATGTGACTCTGCATGAAATTTCTAATTTTTTAATTCACTAATCAAATAATGTTTTTCTCCCTATCAATTAGGCATAATAATAATAAAGTTCCCAGGTGAATAATGGAAATCACAGTAGTAAATAAATTGTAGCAATCGCAATTAACAATCCATAATTATCATGAACGTCCAAAACAAATTTATGCAGAAAACATGGTTGTCACGTGAATCTGGGCCAGAACCTCGTGTGTATACATGCACTTACGCTCAACGGAACTTCACTTACGTGAGCTCTGAGGTGTCGCAAAGTTACGTGAAAACTTCCGTGAAAATCTCGATCGTAACTTGTTTGATAATAGCACACATC
>VOMN01111756.1:0-25164 GCA_014899125.1 Orchestia grillus
GGGCAGATGCCACCCTGGATCTGCTGAGAAACGACACTTGATGAAATAACAAGGCAAGCAAGATTTAAAACAAAAGACACCGCCGCGTTGACTACTTCACCGGCAATCTTCTACTATACTCAAGCAGGATAACATGAGTAGTTGAACAAATATGTTACACAGAAGACATAAAATAAAATTAAGGAGAAGTGGGGAAACCGTCTAACGAAGACATTATCAAATCTTCAGTTTCACCGATAATGGCAAAGAACGTTAAAAATACATCAACTCTGCAGTACACAGGCAGGCAATAAACAAAATGCGAACGGGGAAGTGCAAGTTAAAGTTAGGGAGGTAACATTTCAAGTCAAATCTCTCTAAATTAGCAATAAATTTACGGGAAGTGGCTTCACCAATAACGTAATAGAAGAAGTAGTAATTTTCTAGGGCTTTAGTGACTTAGACTATGTCGCACTCTACATCTCACAATTTAGAAACTGTCCACCGGTTATATCATCACACAGATAATTTGTTCATAAAGACAGACGTGAACACCAACAGCGCGGCCGCAACAAAACCCGTGGGTGGACTGACATGTTTAGGTCTGTAGATATCGTAGAGCTCGCCGGAGTCGACGTCGATGGCATGAAAGCCATGACTGGAGCCGTAGACGACTTTGAGACGAGACCCTTCCTCCACGGTGAGGTCCACCAGAAGGGGCCGCTGCGTGAGCTCCGCGAAGCTCTGCCCTCACAGACACCGACAACTCAGATTAGGAACTGATGCTACCTCGCGCGCCTCGGTAGAGACGTCGTGCGGGCTGCTGTTTAGCGACGTATTGTCCATTTCATTGTGAGGTGTGGTCTACTTCACAGGCAATGATGCCTTCAACAAAGTCGGTCAACTCTTTAATGAAATGAGTACAAACTTCGCCTACCAAAAAATCGTGAAATGCATTCCTACTTTCTCAACATGAAGCGAGATAACCAGAACATTGAAGATCAGGCTCATACGTCCTCTGAAATAAATACCGATCTGGTAAGAGTTTTAGAGCCTAGATCTATCATAGGGTTCGGAAAACGAAAGACGGAGTTCGAGTGACTCACCTTGAAAGCCATGAACTTAAGATAAGGCTTGGGTGCCCAAGCGTATATTTCTATAGAGTCCCTGAGGGCAATAACGAGGAACTTGATCCTTTCATATTTGACAATTTTGAAGTGAACGGCACCGTGCAGGTCCCCGACATTGATCCAGCCATTACGCCTCTCCACTTGCTGCAAAAAAATAAAACATTAAGAAACATGACACTCGCAATAAAAAAGAACGAGGACGTAAGGAACGAACAGGTTGAAAGAAATATTTTGACTTCTGATTGGGTAGGTTAAGCGTATATGCATTCCTCTTTACCGTCATCTTCGCATCGTGATCACAAGTTTCCAAGTGTTTCTGACAAGGCATATAATTCCTGAATGAACCTCATCAACAGGTATCAACTTCTCAATAGAGCAATAGCAGTACATGTATGACAGGATTTACTTTACGCGAGAGATAAGAAGATGACATATTCCATAAATTTCGAAGCACTTGGCAAACACGTGATCACTGCGAGAGATGCACTTTGTGCCCCTCTTAATAAGCCAGCCCTCAGGCGATGACGTGAGAAGCCCTCACCGCGTCTGTACGCAGAATCTTTGACTTGAGCCAGGAGAGGTAGTACACGCGGACCCTGTTCTTCTTGCCGCTGATGGTGACGAGGATGTTCTGGTCTGATAACACCTCCATCTGCTGGAAGCGGCGCCGCGAGATCAGCTGGTACACCTTGCCCACACCTGACCTATCCAGCAGCATGAGGCCCGCCTCCGTCCCGATAAGCAGGTTTACCCCTGCACACAACAGGTGATTTGCTCAGCCCGGACGACACACACAGCTAACTATGATAAAAAATATAATGCATAAAAATATCCAGACGAGTAACTCGATGATGGATGTTAAACTTGTACTTTTCCAAGACAAATTTTTCTTTAAGATGTATGCTTTCAATGAACAAGTTGTTGTCTGTACTAATATTACCCGACATTGTTGACGAGCTGCCACTTGTTACTGAGAACAAGCTCTTGACTTAGATATAAGCTCTGGAGTCAGATGAATGGAAAAAATTGTTTAAACGAGCGATAATTCCATTGAAATAGAATCACCTAATTCCTGCACAGCGCTGACACGACTTATCAGACGCCTGTTCTATTAGCTAAACGAATATGTATGTGAAATGCGGCGCACACCCCGCACTGCCCAGCCTCTAACGAGGAGGGTCCTGCCACTGCGAGCCGGGTCTCACCCCAGAGAGAAGCACAGAGGATTTCGGAGCTGAACCTCTTCTTGTATTTCCTGATCTCGGGGGTGTCGCTCATGTCGTGAGAAGTGGGCGCCACGTTGATGTTGATGTGGGAGTCGCGGCGGCCGGGCTGCTGCACGCTGCCGGGGGTGCTAGGCGCCACATTCGCCATCAAGGGCCCGCCCCCAGCACCGTTACCCGCGCCGAACCCAAAGGCCAGGAAGGACCGCTGCTTGTTCTGCAGGTGGAGGGGGGTGGTGGGTTGGCTCATAGCCTGGCGGTACTGTGGGGCAGGAAACGATGCAATTAGTGACACACGATAAGTTCTCAAAACCAAGTTCCTCTCCGTGTTACATCAAGTTACATCAGTGAATGAAATTCTTCAGAACACGCAAAATGGCAAGCATTGTCCGCAGCCATGACAGACAAGCATAGCCATAAATGTACAAGAAGGTTTCGATTGCTATCCACACCTCAGAATACATATCAAGCAAATACCAAACAATCCTGAGGACAACTCTTGAATAATGTTGGAAATAAAGTTGAATAGCTAAGCGTTACCACTGCACCCACTGCCAAAACCTGACCTAGAATACATGTAGCAATGATATCCCGGGCCACCTGAGTGCCACTCGTGAAGTGGAGCCGCTACACGAGAGCACTGCGAGTAATGTGAGAGCTCGTAGAGCAGGGAGCACTTGTCTAGTTCTCGGCCGTCCTCTTCCTTCAACGGCCTTCAAGCATGCTACCGGTAAGCTCAATCTCATTCCTATTCATTTTCGAATTGCGTCAAGCGCAACTGTTGACACGCAGAAGCATTTAGCCGGAGTGCCTAACCAGGTAATTCCCAACTTAACATCACACAAAATGACCACGGACTCCGATTTGAGACATGAGCTGAGGCTTCACCAACACAACGGAAACAGCTCCTGTACATTCATGTTTCAGAGAAACTAGACAGTGACCATCATTATTGAAAACTTCTCCTTGATGCAACGCCAGAGTATTTTTTGACGCCTATCGAATTATGGATTCAGGAGGCAGCACTTATTCAATATAAGTTTCTAAGACACACGCACCCTTCCAATAACGTCTATATTATTAGGATCCCCGGCTAACTTTTCGCCGCCCCACTGACAAATTTATAAAATAATGGATTAAAAATACAAGGGTAGAAAAAATTATGGATAGTTATTAACGCTCCGGCAGAAAAGTTGGAGTGGGAAATACGCTACGCTGCTCAGCCCCCGAGAAAATCTTAGTAGTATGGAGGTCTCGTCAGTCTTACTGGCTCACACTAACTCGGCTGAGCCTCGCATCTAAATTCACGAGTTACAACAGCTTCGACGAGTGTGTACGACTTGAAAAACACGGAAACTAAAATGTCTTCATTTTATCATGTTCGTATTAATTCAAATTTGAAAAGGAATTTGTCCCTCTTGCTATCCCGTCACAAGAAGATCCTCCTGTCAGAGCCATGCAAAAGTTCCTCCTCCGCTGACCAGTCCTCATTATTTGGGAGAGAAACACGCACTGACAAGCCGGCAATTGAGAAAATTAGCAAGGGAACAGGGAGGTAATTTTCAGCCTCGAGAACGGCCAACAAAAAATTAACATAAGGATAAAAACTACAGATATGAGCAGAACTAAGATAGTTAAAAACAAAGAAGTAACTTGTAGAAAAGGTCTCTTACACAAAATTTACTTCGCTACATCGCCACGAAAATATTATAAACTTGCCCAAAAAACGTACGAGAAAACAAACTCGAGAGCTTCTCTCAAAGATGAACCGCAGCACCATACTAAATACAATCAAAATTTCTAAATTTCTACTATAGGAGGAGTGTTTAGAAGACAGCATCGAGTGAAAAAGCAAGTAGCATGATAGAAAAATGTAGATCTAATGATACAGCTCAAAAACGTGGGGTTCTGCTGGAGAGGTTAGTGTAGTATGCATCTCGTTTTCGCGTTTTAAGGGATACGACCAATGCCGGAAGTCGTGCCAGGTAAAGATTGGGATCATCAAACTAGTCGTGGAGTTCCCGTGGACTCCGCGAAAACTGTAATGATGGTTGAGATTTATGAGTGGCGTGTCCAGTAACAATAGAAGCTACACTCTTCTGTAGAAGAGTTAAATCAGCGCCTCTGCTCCGGCACTAGTTGAACAGAAGTTGTAAGCATCTCAACGAGATGAGCAGCAGCTGATTGGAGTAAAGGAAGTACGGAAGCCACTCGTGATGCTGATTGTCTTGAATTGCCGCAATGCTGAATTTGTTCATGAGAGGAAATGAGAATTAGCAGAAGAAAAGTTACGGTATATCAACCCAGCTACAAAATCCACGCCCCCCTCCCTACACAAAGCTACTGATCGATTAGCTACATCCACGGCCAAAAATAATACAATCATGCATGTAGTCCATTCCATTGTTAGATACTTTACTCGAAAGGACACGCGAGAAGTTCAGCAAGTGGAACATTAGTTAAGCGAGCAAAGCGATGCCCGCAGACGCGAGCATAGCAGTTGTGACGGGAGTTCCGTGGCAACATAGCAGACAAGCTGGTCGCTGCTCACGACAATGTGCAGCTGCAGTAGCCACGGACACACACAGACGGAATAAAATTATTAAATTTGAGCGGGAAACAAAAAATTTGTACATTGAATAGTCTCGTAATATTCATGTTTGCTATGCTCATGGAAGTCGATCCAAACCTGAAAGTATTGCACACTTCATTGTTGCACACTACTTGCTCTTCTGCATTTCTAATTCGGGTCCAACAGTGCTGTAATTGGCCACTTCGTCACGACGCTCGCTTTTGAAACAAGGTGTTGAGACGAGAACAATGCCTTTAGCATCCTCAGTATCTTAAAAAAGACCTTGGAGAAAAGGTTCTTTTGGAACACGAGTGCAGTAAGTACCCGATGCTCTGTGATTGCTTTCATTGAGCTACGACAAAATTCCAGCTCCTGGCAAGCTCCCCTGCAATGAAATATATTTAAAACAATATAACTTATCCCCATGATTTGTCTCCCACGGGAACTGTAGAATTACTTAAGCGAGAGGGGCTCTAAAAATGATCATGCCCATGGAGGACGAAGAATCGGCCATGAGAACTTTGTTCGTATCAACTCTGAAAAATCTTCTCCAGAGCGTACTTCATTTTTGACCATATCATTGACACCCCAGACAACAACATTATTCTATAATATCGCCTTCCAATTATACAAGTAGCTATGAGGGTATAAGACCAGTCCGTAGCACTGGATGACCTGACGTCTCACACGACGCATCGAACTTATTTTCCATGAAAATTACTATGCCACTAAAGAGACCTTAGTGTAGCACTGAGTACCACACTAATATACAACCTATTTATAATGAGAGCAAGTGACGTGAAGCAGCACTGGGGTGACCTGACACTCGAACAGCCCTGACGCACAGGGACACCAGAGCACAAGCAGACGGGCACGCCTCACTGACCTGAGTAAGTAAGCAGAGGTGCAGGCAGCTCGCCTCACTCAAGCTAGCAGCACCAGCGGCAGCCACGGCCCGGCAGCGGTGTCCAGAAAGTCAGTGAAGAAGAACATGCATCAACAAACAACAGCACACGCTCTGACTTGAGGCGCTTCGCTCGGTTACTACAGAACACACAGGCTGCTGTCCTGCTCCACACCACATCTCAGTGCAGGACTCGACTTCGCCACACGCGTCAAGTAAGTCAAATGACTACGGCACAGTCAATCTCTGGCGCTATAAAACCCCAAAATCATGCCCAACTAAAATGAGAAGTACCATCTAAGGTACACGAATATATTCTTTACGGATACAACTTTTCAGAAATGAAAAGAAATAATTGAAAATCTTTTATATATTCGTATGTTCGATATTTCAAACAAAAAATAAATTCATGTCATTCCTACCTTCGCATTTCAAATCTATCGGTTCATACACCACGCCTGCATAGCTATAAATTTATCCCACTCGAGTCTCAAAAGTACTAGAATATTTCAGCATTTCTGCAATAACCAAACGAATCATCACAGACATTCATGACTAGGATCATGCTCCCCTGCAGCTCCTACGCAACTGTGTTTAAGGATAGATTGGCACCAGCCTCGGTCATCGTCGCGGGGCGACGGATGTAAAGGTTCAGGCCCCCTAACGCTACGGTACGATTCTGAGGTCGTTGCACTGTCGTAGACGAACTATTATCCCCGTGATGGGAAGGACGAAATAGCTAATTTCTCATCATAAACAAGCCCGAGATTCACCCAAATTATTTTTTTCTTAAAAGTTAATGAGTATTTAAATTATGAACACATTTATAGTACAAAATGTTATCTACATGTTTTAAACAGGAGCAAACGTTAGTTCAAACATATTTAGCATGAGCAAAGCGAGTTATTTAGTGGAAGCACTTGGCAAGACCCCAAGTCGTAATGAATTAATAAAAGCAACACGTATATCTGAAAGAACACGGGCTCCGCTGTTACGTGCTCGTATTATACGGGGCTGACTTGATGGCCCATTACACAATCAGTCAATGTCTCGAGACAGGAACCAAAACATGCTAACTTTGATCTCTATTCTAGAGTCAGGTCGAAAGTCGAGGGATTGTACACGGACTATAGTACAGACAGCAGTTAGCACTCGAAGCCCATATTTGATGTCTTCCGCACTGTCGTCAGACATTGACTGATCATGTAAAGAGTCATTTAGTACGATGCGTTAGTAGCTAACACTAAGGTGAAACACCTCGCCGCCAAGTGAAGTGTCGGTAAGGCATATATTTTAACGCTCTAACTTCAGAAGCCTGAATGATTAATGCCCAGACGCCATAGCCATGAGAAACATCTGATACCATAGATCTGAGAGAGACAAGTGTCAACACTGCTGGGCAACACTTGGCACGGTATAGAGGCAAAAACATCGTGGTTAGTTCAGTAGCTGGAGGACAACATAAATTGAGCACAGTGGCTCGAGAAATAACTCAGAAGTCACTCAAGTTTAGTACAAGCTGGACATGTGACGCACCAGTCAATAGCAAATGTGGAGCGCGACCTAAAACCGTGTAGTAGTGCGTATGGCGAGAGACAAGAATAATGTAATACAGTAGACCCACGAGCTACACCAATGTAACTGCAATGAGGCTCTCCAGAATCCACGCACCGTGGAACACCTTAGAGAAATAACTCTCATGAACTCTGTTATTAAAACAGGAGTCACAAGAAAGTTTTGTTTCAAACGCACACGGTTTGATGCAGTGGTATTTATGCATACAAAGAGGAACGACCAATACCGTAGAAGCGAAGATCGAAAAGAAATGCAAATACAGAACGAAGAGTAACCGATCGCAACTCCCGAAAGTGGATACCATGGAGAACAGCACGTAAAACTCCATCGGCTATAAATTGAAGACAGTTTAAAACTACTTCTCAAAATAACTTAAACAGTTCAAATTCCAATCAAACTATAAAGGGGAAACGAAAACTCACTACATTATTTAGAACCTGAAGAACCAGAGGCCACATTTACTTACAACCAACAAATTCTAAGAAGAAATAAGACTTAAGGATCAATTTCAGAGAAACATTCGAGTAACAAAGAACCAATGCATCCTCAATACTAACCACATACTTCTAAGCACAAGGAAACAGTTTATACCGCACTGTCAATGAAGCAGAATACACAGAGTAGCTGTTTCTTTCGTCAGAGCAAAAGCAGGACGAAGTCGTGCACAAACATAAATCGAAAAAATAACACTACGCACCTCTTCACTCGTTGACTTGTCCAGCCGACTACCATTGGGACTGTTGGATGCCTGAAGAGTAAATATATAGTACTTAGCATTACCACACCAGACACGGACACAGCGTTAGCCAACACACCTCGACACAGCCACACATCACAGGGGCCTCGCTGTCTCAGGACAGCCAGACCCACCGTACTGATACAAAAGCACACCTGAGTGACCACTGCATCGCCCCACACATTCACTGAACTGACTGGCTTCCCAGTCACGACACAGAAACACACCTGCATCGATACAACAGTACAGACACTTCCACACTTAAGTTCCAGCGCTTCGCTCCGTTGTACAGGCGATCGTCAGGAGGTCCCTGGTTCGATACCTCGAATGGTGTGCTTCCCTTGGGAAAGGAAGGTTATAAACGATGGTAAAAAAAAAGCAGCACACCAGTGAGGAGTGGACTAGGACCCAAAGGGTTCCTTAGAGTTTAAAGGTATCCAAGGCACCTACACATACAGACTTGTATACATAAATACACAGGCATACCTACACACACCCACACCCCGGAGTCAGCACAGCCCCTCAGCTGTCCCGCTAGAGCCCAGCCGCAAGAGCTGAGCACAGCGTAATAGCAGCAGCGTCGAGCAACTGCTGCGATGAGGAAAGTGTGGAGTGGAGGCGGTCAGCACACACCCACTCACGAGCTCAGCCAACACCATGCGTACGAATCATAATGAAATACGATATAATCATAAAAGAAAAAACACAAAACGTTTCGAGGACACCAGAATTAACAAATTAAATTAAGAAAAAATTGTAATATGAAATAATGTGTACAAGGAGAATGGTTTGAAGATGTTTAAACAATGAAATAATTAACATCATACTTAAAAGTTTCAAAGTAACAACCTTGTATACTCGTAAAAATCACTCAAGTAACCAGAAAATAGGATAAATCAAATTTAATTTAAATATTCATCTAGACTTTAGAACACAAAAAACAATCAGAGGAATAGGAGCAAAAAACTGAGAACGTGCGCTCTAAGACAGCCGAGGCAGCCACAACCACAGCCCGCCGACTCGACTGTCGACTTAGGCCTTACCTGCCGTCGTGCAAAATGAACCTGTGAAACTCTAGAGTAAATAAAATTCAGGTATCGTGCACTTGCTAGACATGCTCGTATTTCCGAGCCCGTGGTAAGCTTCTGATACACTTATGGACAAGTTGCAAGGAAAAACCAAAAGCGGTTTAGAAAGGCACTATTTCATGCATCAGTGAGCGTATTAACGCATTTTGTCGTGACGTCTGATAGCAGAAAATCGAAGAACACCTCATTAGTTAGCTGTCTTACGGTACGGTGTGCGCAGATTAATAGATTTGGTGTTAGACCACATACCTGCAATGATGGGCTGAAGGCACTACAAGAGAGCTCGAGTAGCACACCACATGTTATACCGAACAAGCAAGGTGGAGCGACAGCAAGAAGCCCGGTGCAGCATCAGTTATGGATACTCATCTGATCATTCAGCGTCCTCACACGGGCTGGTGAGCTCTGAAGCGGTCTAACGATGCGGTACCTGACTGACCTTCATGGCGTCGTGAGTGTTAAGCGGTACCGCGTAGGTACTCGCTGTGTAAATTAAGTCGTCCGCTCTCAGAGTGGCGTCTGAATGAGCGAGGGATGACTGACTAGTGGCAGCGCTGTTGTTCGCCAAGGCAACACGCTGTACTTGTGGTGAGTGATTTGAACGGAAGGACGATGGACCTCTATTGAAAGGTGATGGGGAGTTCGAAGACAGAAGGTTAGGACTTGTATTTTGGCGAGTCATGCGGTTTCCAGAAGGCAATGGCGGAGGCTTGGAAGAAGGAATTTTAGCTTGCGGTTGAGCCCGTTGGAAAGGAGAAAATATTCCCCTCTTTTTGTTTTGCGGCGGTACGGGCTGAGGGGGCACATTCTGAGGCAAGCTTTGTCGCCTACCCTGGGGAGGTTGTCTACGTTGCTGTGGAGGGACCGCCTCAGCGGCTGCAGGCGACTGGTGCGGGGTGGAGGACATCTGTAGTGGAGACACCGACGGCGTCGAAGGACCTCGTCGCGAGGCTATGGCGGACTGAACGTGGCGCACACACCAAAAGGAACACCAAACTCAAGGTTAGTTAGAGCGGCGCACGACCAACTCCGTGCCACCAACACTCGAGCATCGATACACCATTCATTACAGTAGTTGGGTGGGACGGTCCACGTGAGCAAGCAACAAATGAAAACAGTTAATTCGGCGTTAAGTTCATTCGAGGGAGAGTGAAACACCATTGGCTGAAAGCTAGTGCTCGAAGGTTAGAGGTGGTGGCACTCAGTTATGAAGGGTCAGCATGCAAAGAAAAAAAGAAAATTGTGCAAACTTGGTGCAGGAATAATAATATTATACCGCTCACTTCCAAGCAAGCTTGAAAAATAAATGAACACAGACAATGGAACAACTGAAAACTTAATCAAAACCTAACAACTGGAACCAAATTTTTCTATATTTTTAAAACTAATTAAGGCTGAATAAGCTAAGGCGTCAACGGTTGAGGAGTTCAAGCACATGCTGGTAAATGCAAGAGGGCGAACAGAGATTACTTCTATTACACGCTGAAAAAAAATTGTACGCCAGAACAACACGCATCAACTTGTCGGGTACACAGTACAGACTGCACTGATAATTGCAGAACTACCGTGCCAAGATGGGTAAAGATGATGTAGCCGTAGACCTGATTATCAACTCAAAATGTCTTCACTAAAACCTAACGAAGCGGTTTGAGAAGAGTTAATAAAAACGAGAGAAGTTAAAAAGACAGTAACATCACTAGCACACTTGCTCCTCGTCCTACTATTACATATACTGCAATATATATATAGTTGCGCTTGTAGTATCTAGAACATTGCATTCGGCTCAATACGCCCGATGATTATGGTGACCAGCCGTTTATTACGACCAGAACAAATATAGTCGTATTAGCGGAATGGACCGTACTATGAGAAAATGAGGGCTACTCGAGAAACAGTAGAACCTTATGGAGGAAATAAAGCCACGTGATAAGGCTGCAGTTACCATGAACAACCTTCCAGTTAAACGGGAACCCTTCTCTTGAACTAGAAAATGACATTTGCGTGCGTCAGCGATAACTAAAACTGCACTCCTGTCCCTTGAGAGGAGAATACTTCCATCGAATATCTATGAAATCTTCCATTCAAAGCTGAATACAATCTTTGAAGCGTCAAAACAATGAATAGAATTAAACTGGAACTTATTGGAACGAGGCTAATTTTTGAAGTATCTTCAGTCAAGATATAGACAGTTTTAAGCAACCCCACTGATTATAAAGAAACAACTTCGAAAAAGTAAAACAAAATCTTGATCCGATTACGAAAATAATTTTACATCGCAATAGGACAAAAAATTGGCCGGGAGTGCAACGAGATGAACCACATTTGTACCTGGCCATGAAAGGGAAGCACGACATGGGGAAGACCGTCGAACCTAAGGACTCCATAACTGCAGGGAACGAAAGAGGACAGAGAGAGTGGCGGCTCGGAGGACGGGCAGGCAGCCAACACGCCAGAAAAACACCGAGTGACACCTTATCAGCAAAATCTTCAAAGATTAAAAGAAAGATCTACGAGTGCGTAAAAACTAGACTTACTAGGCAGAAAATACATGCCTTGAAACAATAGGGTAAATGCGATAAACGCACGCAATTAAAATTATGAGCACAAAACACGGGATACCAAAGAAAAACAACCAATAAGCAAAGACGAAGGATAAGTCAAGTGAAAGCATTAAATGATGCAATGCACACGAAGGCGGTTAGAGACCGAGATATGTGAACAGTTGATTAGCAGTATTTTCAACAGGACTATGGAAATACGGAACTGGTTATCAGTAAAAAACAATGCGAGGAATGACAGAAATACCTGTCCTCATCAGTAGGAGGTGCGAAGCATGACGGAAATACTCACATTATCAGCAGGCAATACAAACTACGATGCAAGTAGCTGTCCTCACTAGTAGGCAGTACACGGCAAGACAAGTCGACGTTGCTTCATAAATAAACAAACAGCCACCTTCCGATTCGAGAATGCTAATCCAGTTTCACCGTAATTTGGTAAGTATGTAGCTGACGAGAGCATTCTCACACACTTAGGTACAAGTTCACAGCAACACAATAAAAGGAAGTGCAGAAACTGAAATCCTTACAGCGGGGTCAAGATGAAGGCACGACCCATGCAAGCCAGAGGGAACAGATGCTGTTAAACAGAAGTAAAAGTGCTCCAACTTACCAGCTGCCCCGTCGTACCCCTCGTGCAAGGTGGACAAATTAACGTAGAGCAACAAGACAAATTTTACACATCTTAGCTTGTGCCCGACTGGACGATCAAATCTTGGCCCCAGAGCTTTCGTGACAAAACCATCTCCTCACAATCACTGTCGAACATGATAAATACTTGGTATCGCAAGGTCTTCAAATTAAGACTAAGCACAACTATTATTTACCTATCTCGCTAGGAACAACCCTCGAGTTAAAAACTACGTTATCTAAACCTGAACACAACTCTTGGTGTGTTTTGTCTTTCTAATTTTGCTTTGGTCCTCATAATTTCTATGCGATTTCGAAACCAACCAAGTGTTGAGAGCTCCAGAAAATTGAAGTTGGAAACTAACGCCGAGTTAATGATGGACCACAATCATCTGTCGCCAGCTGCGCGAGAGACAAGCTTGCCGTTGCCGGAGCCCGGGAGAGAGAGCTTTACACAGACACGTCTGCTACGTCCGACTGAGGCTACTCCCGAGACATGATACTAGAAAATGGCACCACCGGAGGGATCAGGAGCAAGACAAGTTAACTCAAGCTCCTACAGAGACATCAAAGAAGCCACAACAATAAAAACTTCAGACGAACTCAATTCATGAAGTGAATACGAGTGGTGATGAATCATGAGAAAACTTGCCTTTCAGAAAACACAACATAGAATAAAAACTTAGCAATCCATAGCTCCAAAAGACAAACGAGCTTGTCAGACCAGATTGATTACTCAACTTGGGAAATCATCGGGCGAGATGAAAATTTCCCCACACAGCTTTAACAACGCAAGTGCAGACGGTGAAATTGCGGCTCAACACCTACAGCTATTCGGCGTAATTCTACCGCACTAAGCGCAAGAAAATTATTTCAAGTGGCACGTACCCAGAATACTTGCTCCATGGCTCTCTTGTAAATCTGCCACAGCCAATGGCTAACGCTATAGCTCACCTGAGAACTGTTCTTGGCGCTATGGCTCAGAATAAATAACTAAAATCTGTAAATATTATCGAATACCAAGAGGGGGCTTCGACTTCAAGAAAGCCTTTCAGCTAAGACTGCCATTCAATCATAAAAGGTAATCCTAACTCTACAATCTTGAAGCAATAACCAATCTTGCGCCTCATTAACATTATTTGTGCGATTTGACCGCGTTGTGCAACCGCAAAACTCGTCCGTAATCGTGCCTCGATGGCGTCACTGAACAGCAGGCGAGTGACGGGGCTGACCTGTGGCAGGAGGTCTGGTAGTACGGAGCTGGTACGGGAGCCAGGGGCACCGCTTCCCACTGGGGAAGAGGAGTCCACTCCACCACCACTACGACGGTCCTGCGCAGTGCCAGCAAATGTTAATACATTGATTTTATGGACAAAATACCTTGTTTTACGAACAACTGCAAGCTAGGATGATAGAACAATTTGATTTGCTGCAGCTTTAAGAACTTATAAATAATCGAGTCGGAGACCACAGCTTCTTAGACTTAGTAAAAATGCAGAAGAATGAGCAGCATGTCGTCAAGTAAATTCTATAAAAATCAATGCTGACATGAGCAAAAAAGGTCTTTAAACAAAACTTTGTACATCGTCTACACGGAATAAGATTTCAATTTGAATTATATCAACTACAGCTGGTTAGAGTGCTTTTATAGCGCCAGCGAACATCCCAATGAGGATTTAGAAAATTCAAGAACACAAATGAAATATCCAAGAAGTCGATCTCGCGGTACCCTTGTCTCCACCATAAAAAAACGAAAGAAATATAACGAAATACAGGGTTTTCCCAACCATAAAACTACATCCACAGTGAGGAGAGGAGACTGAACGTGGTTGTCAGGATCAACTCTTGTGAATTGCCCACTGACATGGGCGGACACTAACAGCTCCCCTGAACAAAGGCCTATAAGACCTGCTTCGCCCGTCACTTGCACCTACGAGCGTCCAACTCTCATGACAGGGCGACTATCTAGCTCTCCAGAACAAATTTATAAATAGCCTACGTTTAAACTACCCTTTTTGCGTCCTTCACTTGGTGAAATAATTTGTCAAACTAAGCATAATTTAGTATTATTTCCAAAAGCAATGAGTGAATACCTCGCAGCGTGAGCCACAATAGAGACACACCCTCTCCCCGATAAGAGCACAAACCCAGCAGGGGTGGGTTGTCACCTCCTCCAGCTCAGGTCTCGCTACAGTGCCAAATTTGCCGAGCCCAGAACAATACCTGAACTGTGAGTTGAAGTATGACACCTTGCTGTTTGAAGGTAAGTGAGGCCTCAGACATAATTGTACATCACGTGTATACAGCATAAAACTACGTTACAATTCTAATCATTCACACCTTAAAATATTTCAAAATATTAGCAGTAATACAGGAGCTGAAGAGCAATTCACAATCAGGTATTAAATAGTTTATAATGAGTTCTCGGCATACTCGTTAAAAAGCATAATAAATTGTACTTTGGTAACAAGATACATATTTACAAAAGTTGACATTCAAGCGCGCTGTAACGTGGCCAGTTGACATGACCGCAGAGGGTGACTGCACCCGCCTTGTTGGTTGTGCACTTGCCAAATGGTTAGCTCGAACTCGCCTAACGGCGCTCATGTGCAGACGGGCAGACTCGCCCAACCGTGCTTATGGAAGCAGATTTATATCATGGACCGTACTGATTAATTTAAGACGATGCAGTAACGGGTTTACTGATGTTATCGAACTCCAGAGACGAAATTAGAAAAGTTATTTAACGCAAAATACCACAGAAGAAAGCACTAGGTTATTGGTCAAGTAAAATCGTAGAGTAACAAAATCAAAGACAAAATTCACAGCAGACAAAAGAGCAACAAGAATAATCATAAAAAGTACGCGCCGAAAGTGAACTCGTTAGAAACTAGGAGCAAGGTCAGAAATGCTCATCATCGCAGACAAAGACATGCCACAGAAGGAAGGAGAAGAGTCGGTAGTCAACTTAGGCAGCAAAACAAAACATGAAGCTGTTACGGAGTGGCTATCAGAGAGCCGTTCCGGCCGCAATCCGTTAAAGATTAATTCTTTGTACAAATAGGTGACAAAACGATTGATGAAGAATTTCAGTCAGTGTACGATGAATTTAGAATGAAAACAAGAACCAAAACCTACGACGAAGACAACACAATGCATCAATGACAAACTTTGCACCTTTGACGAAGACGATCAACCGAACTTAACAAACTGAACTGGAAAACAAGTCGGCACCATCGTCTGTAATGAAGACCGCCAATCTGCGAACGATGAGCACCAATAGCCCCCAATGAACTGGTGCTTCTAATCATAGAACTAGTTTTGCTTTCACTGATGGACCTTCAATTACAATAAGGCAGCATATTTGACGCACTAAAGTTCACCCATAAAAATAGCTCAATCATAGACTAGCGCCAAATACTTACTAATAGACCAAACACTTGAATGATGATGTAGAAATTGCAGCAACTACAAACAATTGAAGGGGTAACAAGAAGAACAATCGACGATGTCAATGTTACAGGGTTTAACGCATCACAATTGTTAATACTCAAAACAAAGAGACACGCCTCAACGTTACCACGCAGTGTTAGTAAGAACGAACAGTGCCAGCATATCCACGAAACCAAAAGCTGTACACCAATCCTTCAGCTATAGGGAGTATTCCTGGACCATTGGGATATCAAAGTTGACTTCTCACAGAAAAAAATAGCTCTCTCCAGAGAGACGCAGAGAGATGAGTGTGAACTCCTGCTAAGTAACTATTTGAAAGACATGGAAGAGAAATTGCACGTTTTCACGCCTCGTCAGCCCTAGCATCGAGTCAAAACGCCATCACAATTGTGTTCCTTGCATAATATTAGCAAATGAAGTTTGAAGCGGGGTCTGCAAGCAAAAGGAGTACTCCCTAATAGCGAACAGGAAGGCGGTGTTGGGCTGCGCGAGGGTTGGTAGCGATTACAACGCTTCGTTAGTGTTACTCAGACGAGAAGAGCGGCACCTGATGATGGGAGGGGGCGTGGGGAGAGTTGGGAGCTCGTGCCAGGAGTGGCTGCAAGTCGATTTCATTAGCTGGTAAAAAAGAGGAGCTCGAGATGTGCAGGTCGCTGTCTAGAGAGCTCTGTCTCCGCAAGGAGTTGCGCGAGCTGTCTCCCACTGCCACGAAGTTTGTGAGTACAACCTGGGCCTCGTCTCGTGGGCCCCCGCCACGACCTCCAAACAAGTGGGAACGACGGGCCAGGGCGATGTCAGTGTGCTGGCGCCTCAGCAGCCCAACGCGAGAGTCGGACTCGTTGCGGCGGTGCTGCGCTGGGTTGCCTCCAGCATCGCTTGACGACGGACCGTTGGCATCCGAGCTCAACTGAACTGACTCCAAGCCAAACTGAGCCGAGTTGCGCCCCAGCTGGGGAAAGTTCTGCCCCACCTGGGATGAATTGTAGCTCAGCTTAGAATTCTGCCCGATCTGAGGAGAATTACAGCTCGTCTGGTGTGGACGACCAAGCTGAGGAGAAGCCTGAGCAGCAAACTGAGCAGCGCTGCTGCAGGGTTGAGATGAGCTATGGTCTCCATGCATCTCCTTGTTCCCAGGCTGCGAAGAGGAGCTCCCACTGAAGGGTTGCGCAGCAGCACTACTGCAAATTGAGGTTTCAGAGCAAGTCTTACTAAGTGGAGGTGCTGAAGGGCCAGCATTTGTGTGGAAACTGCTACCCTCGCTTTTGCTGTTGCCGCTCAGGCGCCATGCATCTGTAGGTGTGATCTTGCTGAGGCGGCTAGCGTTGCTGCTGTTCTCTTGAATGCTGGCACTGCTGAGGCGAGCAATGTCGCAGCTGCTGTCGCTGCAGCTCCTCATCTTAGCCCCACCACCGGGCGAACCCCCAGCCCCGCTGTAAGATGCAGCAGTTTCCAGCGGCCTCCTGACAGCCTGGCAGCTCTTCACGCCAGATTCTCCTTTGGTATTTTCGAGGCCGTTTACTAGAGGCTTGGAGGAAGCCCCACGCCGGGTACCAGCAGCGACGACCGATGACAGCTTCACAGCTTCTCGTCTCCTTGCGACAGCATTAGGCTTGGGGCGGCGGTGATCTGTGCTGCCGTTGCTTCTGCTGTTGTTGGATGGAGCTCCTGAGGAGCTGTTGGATGAACTGCTGCTGCTGCTGGATGAGGCTTGTTGGGCGCGCTGTGCCTCACGCTGCTGAGGGAGGCAGCACACACCCAAATGTAATACGTACAAAATAATCCTAGTGAGCAACTTATGAACTGAATGGAACCTTTTCTTCCAGTGTAGATGAACTGAATGGAAGCTTTTCAGCCCATCAGAAGAAAATGAGTCCTCCATTCAACGGTAGAGATTTCACGAGTAAAAAAATTTCCCAGTTGTTCAGGAGTTCAGCCCGCGTCCCAGCGAGGTGTAGGAGTGACACAAACAGAAAGAGTTATACAGACTGAAAAGACAATTCGAGACGAAGGGCAACTGTGCATAACGAGTGCAGTACCTGAAAAGAACCATTTTAAGATTCTCAAGAGTTGAAAAAAACATCGAACAAATTATTTGTCCACAACTGGGCACGAGTAGGTTGAAAATAGTTTCCTTTAAATGCAATTTAACGAAACAAATGTACCTCACGGAAATAAATTTTGAGAACCAAGAACCAGAACTCGCCTGAAATAGACTGAAAAATTAAAGAAAATGGGACACGTGTGAATGATGAAGGAAAATGGGGAGTGGCTACCAAGGCGCAACGAAGAGGGCACAAACTGAGCTCAAAGAGCGCTTCAACAGAAACAAAGGCGAAACTCTGGACACTTCTGCACCCACTCCCCATTGTACACTCCCTCCCTTTGACAATCTCTTCAACAACGTAGAGTGTGTTGAAATAAGGGAAGAGTATTGTGAGAAGTGTATGAACCAGAACAGACCATAAATAAAAATATATCATATTAATGCGAAATTTGAAGAAGCGCTTTCTGAAAGTTACGCTAGAGCAGTAAGAGAAAAGTAGACCACAAAACCCAAGGTCATCGCAGACCAGCACACCGCAGGGTGAGGTCACCTTCCTCACCACCACAGGGCAGACACCTCAGTTCCCACACCTTGTTAGTTACAAGAAATACTATAACAATTAAACCAAGTCCCACTGTAATACTGAACAAGGGCGCAGCAGTCCGCAAGAATTTGGCGCTTGCACCATATCATGCGCCACATGTGGTACACGGCTGACTGTCCCAGCCTGAATCGTGTACCCCTACTGGTACTGCTACTAGCAAGTTTAAACAAGATGCAGGTGCGGCGTAACTGTATTATTTAAAAATTCTGTTAAAGCGTTCAATAATAACTAAATTTCTCTAGTCAACTGCCCGTCTAACTCTTGCCTAGCCAACACCAAAGGTTCCCCGACGCAGCTGCGTCGTCCCTCTAAATCCACAACCCACACACAAGACAAGCGCAAGTCTTCATAAGACACGCTTACTGGCAATACCACAGAGGTTCCTAGGAGCATGCCAAACGATACTTAGGCAGAGTCTGGGTAATGCATAACGAGAGACGCTAGTACTGAGCAACACGAACTTTTAATCTCACGCAACAATCCCCGATCTCGTTCGCTGCACAGAAACTTGATCTCAGCTGAAAGAAACGATGATCCTAGAGCTTCAATAATAACAAAACCCTCTTCAAAATGGAACTCATAAAGCATAGCACAAGTCTGCAAGTAAGAAGTTCAGGCCGTAACGCCAGGTATTAAGAAAAGAGGAACGGCGGTGGAGGCGGCGGCTAGACCCACCCTGCGCATGACAAGCGTCCGGTTGGCAGCGTCCTCATCGTCAGGAGTGGGCGGCAGGGGCCGGTTGGGTGCAGGTCCTGCGGAGGTAAGGTCGTCAACAAAAAGTACCTTGCTTTAACTAGCTTAAGTGTGTTGCACCAAGTGTAGCGAGCTCACTGTCGAGCATAAGGTCAGGAGACGCTCAACTACAACAACACGCAATACCTTGGAGCTGCATTGCTCGTAGAGTGTCGTCTAGTTACAGGCCCCTACATACAATTTCCCCGGTCAATTGCGACATGTTACCTACTTGCGCTAAGGTGCAAGATAAAACAGTAACACCTGGATTTCTTCAAAATAATGTTTAGAGTAGACTTTTCATATTTGAAGTTAACTCGATGGGAAACAAACATCACCAACGTTACTATAGAGATGCTTCCATTACTAGTGCTAGTGAACTCGTTCAGAGAACACACAACTATAGTGGATATGGTTAGAAATTACGTAGCAACATTATTATTAGTTAGTTTAAAGCTTCCTAGCCACACTTAAGGTGGTCTCAAGAGAGGGTAAAGAACGGACCAGTTAGTATGGACTTGAGAAAACGTGGAATCTATGCATACACACACAAGATTCCCTACGCATAGAGAGAGCAAGTTAAAAAAGAAGAGGAAAAGAAGATGGAAAAAAGAGGGAAAAAAGAAATAAGAGGTAGCAAAGAAGATATGAAACTGAAAGAAGCAAAGGGATAGAAGTCCCGACAAGAAGTTCAAAGATAGAAGTCCCGAAGGCCTACCTATGGCTGAGGTAACCTAACCACTCTTCCCTGAGGTCGCCAGTCCCCATAGCATAGGATAGACAAACGCAACTAACCACCAATGGTCTATCCTATGCCCCCCTGGGGATTATTTAGTGACACGAACAGGCATTATTTATGAGCAATACTTGCACAGTACACAGGAGTTTGAATCTCAAATTTACTTGGTTCGTTGGTACATCTCCTTAGGATCCTTCGACGTTTCCTAAGATACCACAGGAGCACCGACCTACATGGCGACACCATTTTTCCCTTTTAACATATGGTCAACTCTGTTATTTGACAATCACAGTATTGAGCAAATTCATTTCTAAAGCAATAAGAATAACGAAGATAACAGTCAAATAAATTGTATCCGCAAAACACGTGTACTTTAATCCTACAGTCCCTGGACACACGATTGTTGATTAGTTCCGGAGAGAGCGAAGAGAAGGAAGGATCATTTAGTAATTGACTGTAGAAAACATGGAATCTATGCACAGGTGTGTTCTCACCCCGGATTCCCTCCGCATAGAAGAAGCAATTGAAATAAAGAAGAGAAAAAACAGACAACGAGATAGCGAAGAAGATATGAAAATAGAAAGAAAAAGCAAATGACCACGAAAGATTAAAGTCCCGAAGGCTTATCTATAGCTGAAGTGCTCTGAACAAACGACACCTGCCCCATGGAGGTCCACTGTAAAGCGTTGCTGCAAGCAGAGGCAGTCTTACCTTGCAGAGCTGTGTGAGGGAAGGCTCCCTCTGCTGGCCTGCAACAAAAAAATATTCAATGTGAGTTCGCAGCTGCGGCAGTCACTGCACACTCAGGAAGATTCTCGTTACAAGTGCTGCTGAATCCTTCGCAGGCAGTTCAAAACGTTGTAATATCTCCCATTAGTGCTAGCTATAACTACCGCTGACACAATGATAGAGGGCAACCGGCTCCATCATACTCACGCGTAGGTGTTGGTGCGAGGAAGAGGATTATAATCAAGAATTGCCTGCAAATGTAGGAATGCACACGAGGATTGCACATCAACTGCACACGCGGCGTTCATTAATGAAGTCTGTTCAAATGCCGTCATGACGAGCCTGTTTAAGGCTAACTGGTTTAGATAGTGGAACCTCCCGTTATTCACATTAAAGAATGTTACCTTCACTTTATCATTACTGATCGTAAACTCTCGCAAAATCGCTCCATTTCAACTACCGTGAAACACCAGCTAGCCCTGCCCCTATCACAGAACTCCCATAGAAGGAGCAAAGGACTCGGGTAGGAGCCCGAGGATGAACCACTCCGCTCATCCCTGTCGCTATTTTCTAATCATTTCAATTTGGCATTCATCAACAAGAAACGGACAGAAGACCAGCCAATCTCACAACGAACTTCCACCCTCTGCATCAGCCACCCGGACGCCAGCGCTCCAGTAGGCGTCACGCAGCTGTGCTGACACGCTCACAACTTCCAACACAAACGACTGCAGCACACCAGAAACGTCGTACGAATAGATCGGAAGGGATACAATGTGGACATAGGAACAAGAGCCAAGTGGTCCATTCACGGGTCGCTACCCAAGTCTAACGCCATCATTCAGCTAAATTAACGTTTCCATTATTCCACATCACATCAACAATACATCGTCTATCGCACAGACTCAAACAGGAAGAGAATTAAACCCATGTTTTGAACTCGATAGCACCACTAATAAGAGCTTGCAAAAAGTAATACCTCTACTATATACCACAGAAAAAATCATACAGCTTGAAGTCTCACAGCGGCTTAGGAGGATCCGAAGCGAGCAGAGTCCCATCATTTGCAACGCGTCCATCGTCGTCATCATCACTGCTATCGTCCTCGACAATCTGCTGCTGCTGCTGCTGCTGGTGACCAGCTGCGGCAGGAGGTGGCGGTTGCGGTTGTTGCTGCTGCTCCTGCTGGCCAGGATGAGGGGCGCCCATGCCCAGCTGGTTGAGCTGGTGTGCCAGCATGTCCAGGTCCTGAGCAGAGAGTAGTGCAATTGTGGCAAATGAATACACAAACTAGGAGACCATCGTGTAACTCATACGGATATGAGTTACAAGATGTAATACGGGTGAAATCGTATTATTTATTAACTACAATGAAATTTCAAGAAGCTTATATATATGCTTATATACACGCAAATATATATTTGAGGTCAGTCCTGAGCTATAATTTTACAAGAGCAGCGGTACCTACAACGGGAAGGGAGTCATTACAAATAAGGTAGCGGAACCTGAGTGGCGTTTTCCCATAATAAAATTCCCTTAACGTGACGCGAGTTCAATGCATCTGGCAGAGGGCCATTTTAGCACAAGTCATGACGACGCAAGGCTCATCGTTGGCAGCACACCCCGACTGTAAACCTACAGTCGCGGCTTAAGCTAACGGACAAATACTCAAAAATTCCTATCTTCAAAATGTTTATCGAATTATTGTATTCATTAACATCAAATTTTCAATAAGGTTTGAACGATAGTGAAAACGAGCGAAAAGTGTGAGTGCCAGAATTGTTACACGCTACAATGAAACTGGGCGCATTGTCAGCCCATGTCAATGGTCGTCACACCGGCAGACCCCAGAACCTTGGTCAAGAGAGACAGACTCGTGCAGCGTATGGCACTGAATTTGAAGGACCGTTTGGAGACTTCCATAGGAATTGCACGGAAAATGAAAGACGCCACCAATGTAATGTATCAATGGAAACTGTTTCTCGAAGGCTGCAAGATAGTGGTTTGTTCTTGCTAACCGTTTGTTCTTGCATGGACAACCCTGTCCGTGCAAAGAGGTTGCACCCTGTGACAAGGCCAAGACAGTCGTGAGTTACATCGACCAGCGAGATTCCGAGACCATATATCGGCCGATGCAAAATTCCTAGCATGACATCGATTGAAAATCTTTGGAAGGCCTAAAAAGTGACGGTGATGGCAAGACATCCCATTAGCGCGGAAGATCTGTGCATTAAACTTCAGGAAAGTGTTGGAGTGTAATAAGTGTTAGAGACAGACAAAAGTAGAGTCTTTCTTGCAGTCGATGAAGAAAAAGGTCTATTTACTACATATTGATTGCATTCTTTAATTTGTATTGACAAATCGTCTTCAGGATGCTGCAATGGGACTTCCCCCTTGTCCCTTAGTTATGGTTGTTTCAAATTGGAAAATAAAATATATATAAGCATATTATCCTTCAAACCTTATTCAAAATTTCATCCGTATTTAAACACAACAATGGCTATTGTGTGTCAAAAAATTTAGGATTTTACGGTTAATAAATTTAAAGACAAAGTTTTCAATTTTTCTCCCCTAGTTTCGGCCGGTGCTGTTAATCAGCATATCAAAACCCATAAGGACTTCAATGCTCATTGACTTTTACTCTTCACTGATAAGCATTACGCACTACCAGCACAACGCTACATTCTAGCCAAAGTAAAATACGGCGAGCTAACATAAAATTTCGCAGAGTAATCCCCTACTGTAATTTTAGTGGACTACAATCCTGGTGTAAATCGACTTCAAATCGAGATAGGCTGTCCGGTGACGCATGCATCGCTCAACAAACGAGTGATAAAATGAAAACTGAACCACTGTATGTTAGAACACAATATTGCTCCTCAACAGCCTTTGACTCTCAACAGATTAGTGACATAGCCTAGAATGCAGTCATGAAGATCTACATGAGAGAGACAGAGCTAGACAGCGCATTAAAATAGACACATCCCAGCGTTGCCTCACCCACCTCCGCATTAGCTCTAGCGGGACAACCATAAAGGAACACACGGACACGCACAAAAACATGCATTAACAAAGAGGAAAGTTCAAGTGAGCAGCACAGAAGGCCCGAAACACACACCTGAAGTCGGAGCGACGGCGGCTGCAGGAAGCATGCAAAAGCGAACACATAGGGAGCGGAGGGTGCGCATTACAGGTCGCAACATCAAGTTAAAGGGACCCGGGAGATGCAGGAAACACAGGATTAATACGTACACAAAAACTAATAAACAAAAGGTTATTTTAATTACAACATTTTAAGATCTTTTGACCAATGCATGTACATGATTTCAAGTGACATCAATGGAATAAGAACATGTAAGAAGATGGACTCTCATACTGCATACGATCCTCATCTCTTCATGAGAGGTATAGTGCTTGCTCGTTTCTCACAGTGCTCGTTTTTAGACTCAAAAATTAATCAAGGCACACTTGCAAGTCTGACTATAGGATACCCCACATGCAGGGTTACACAATGAAAAAAAGGCAGGGTTAAATTCTAACCTCCAACACTCAGACCGCGGCTCTTCATTGATTAAGAATTTCACACGGGTAATTCTTTACGATGTTGAAAATAGACTCTTGTTTCTACGAATAACTTTAATCCTGATCTGAACTAGCATACTTAAGTATGGAACAGAAATTTTGAATTTATGCATCTGGTTTCAAGCATTTTGCAGGTTTGTATTCACAATATGTTGCTTCGATTAGGGTTATTTTCACAACGAAATAAGTTGGCATGTGCCCCACACTATGGGCACACGCGTTGCCGGTCTAAGTGTTAAAGACCAGGTAAGAAAGATTCACCCGTGCGCACCAAATTACATGCAAGATGAAAATTTGTAGATATCACACGAAAAGTTTGTTATAAGTGAGCAGTGTGAAAGTTAGCGAAACATGAGAGTATTCAATGAAGTAGTAGTGAAGTTCGTGTAAAGATGGATTAAGAATCCACTACTTGCTCGTATCCCACACTAAGACTAAGCCAGACCGTGAGAGCTGAGCTGAAGGAGTTAAGAGTGCAAAGTCAACACCCAAGAAAAGCAGAGTGCTTTTCTCACTCGACAATAACAGAGACCACCAGTGGAATGAGCGCTCGAAGGTTCTGATGTTGACATGAGAGAACGTAGCGCACGACAGTTAGAGTGCCTAGACGTTAGTATTCGGATAACATTTTTATATGTATTTTGACAACTTCGAGCTCTGGTTTAGGGTGAAGACTACACGTAGTTTAGAGAACACATGTTTGCCAGAATATTTAAACAGAAGAGAATTAAATTTGGCAACCAGAAAATCAACACAATAAAAAAAATGCATGGAACAAAAGTATTTGGCCAAAACTAAAAAGGAGTCTTCATTATTTAGTAGCGCGAGTTTCATACACAATAACAGTTGTAGTTGTAGTTGTAGTAGTAGTGAAAGCAGCGCTTCA
>VOMN01111762.1:0-44668 GCA_014899125.1 Orchestia grillus
TAAAACCCAACGGTAAAACGTGTTGGAATGAATAAAGGTTTTTTTTTTTCTGAAGCATATCACCAACCACTCTTTCCTTCAGCTCACATGTCCCCGTCATGATGCTTTGCAAATACTTCAATTTGACCTTCATACCTCTTGTCACCATGCATTAGGCACCTATATCTCCTCTCATTGCTGCTTTTGGTATTCTTTAGCTCCTGAAATGTGTCTCCAGACACTATTCTCTGCCTTTTGCAGCTGCTCCAGCTCCTTCGTGCTCCAGACAACAATAGACAAAACCAAGAAGACTGAAGGAAACATTACTTTTAGAATAGGTTTTGCTAATTAATAATTTGTAACAGGATCTAACAATGACTGGATAGGTTAGACATGACACTTTCTTGGCCAACTGTAGTTTATTTACAGAATATTATGTAGTTTCTTTGTATACTTACATATTATTTTCACTTAGCAGGGAAAAAAAATAATGAATGTTGTCCGCGTTTTCTTTCAAATTTACTAAAACAAAGTCAGGAAAATAAATAAGAAACATTTTCTATACAATAAAGAATAAAGAAAGTTGAAGGAATTAGAATGTGTACCTGAGAGCACACGAAACTTTACACGTCAAACATGAACTTCAATATTTAACGTTATAGGGTCCGCCGGGACAAAACGTTACTCGGGGCACATTATGAGAGCGCACAGTTTAGTTTTCCATTAATGATTTTGATAGTACGTTTTTTTTTACATCACTGCACGCCAAAGTAGTTCACACACAAGCGAGAGTAGTTCCTCTACATTACTCTCGTCATAGTTGGATAGACCTTACTCAGCTTTGAGATTAAATAAGTCAAAAACGAATGTTTGAATTTTGACTTTTTCTTGGAAAAATATTTTTGGTTTTCATATGTTCTGCCAATGATTGTACAGTTAGTTTTCAAGTGCTTTGATTTAACTCATCATATGTGTCTAAATAATAACACTTCTGCCCAAATAATTTTAATTCTGTCACATCCTGGGACAAGAGGTACCTAATGCGACCTAAAGATACAACAAACGGGTAGATTAGATTAATAGTAATTTCAAAGCTGCCTATTCACGTGAAATATGTTCCAAAATGAACGGAAAACAGAGATCATTTGGTATAGACTTCAGAAAATGTATGCTCATGAACAGAATATATGCTCATGTCTGTTTCCACTAACTTAACCTTTTAAGGGTGCCCGCACACCAAAAGCGTTCCGTGCGCATAAAAACAGCAAAGTAAGGCAAATGAATAAAGACTAATCAGCAAAAAATGTGCGATTATGTAAAAAAGCAAAGTGTGCACGAAAGATAGAAGTCTCGAAAACCTAGCTAGAGCTGAGGTAACCCAACAGTGCCTGACTGTGCCTCCTAGGGGATGAGGGGGGGGGGGATATGCCAGTCCCCATAGTATAATAGGCTAACCTAACTGGCCTAATCCTATTGCCTATCTTATGTCCCCTTAGAGAGGCTACAAAAAAAATGAAGGAGCACATCTTTAAGGAGGGTTTCAGTTTTTTTAATGTTGCAAAAATAAAGACTCTTTCGGCTGTATTACAGAATAAAGCCATTGATATCGGATGTTTTTCCCTAATTCACATTCATAAATACTGTTAGCA
This sequence comes from Orchestia grillus, assembly GCA_014899125.1. NCBI lineage: Eukaryota > Metazoa > Arthropoda > Malacostraca > Amphipoda > Talitridae > Orchestia > Orchestia grillus. Next base: position 1,629 of record VOMN01111762.1, read on the forward strand.
CACATAATCAACGTGATCCTTCCTTAGTTTATTTAGGAACCAAGGCCCTTTTACCCTTTCCTAGAACCGTCACTGACTTTATCAGCTATAAATAGCGACTGATATTTTATTGTTCATTCAGCGTCACTGAGCTTAATATTCAAATAAAGTTGCAATATATATATATGACAATTTGTTTTGCATACGATAAAAACTAAAATGTGGGTTTATTACCTAATTAATTTATAGAAGTCACGAGTATTTCGTACAATTTGTTTTTTTCTTTTTTAATTGAAAGTTACAGATTATGTAAGTATCACCCGTTGTTCCACTGTAAATAAAAAATTAAATATCAGATCAGCGTTGGTAACTATAAATGGTCAAATCAATAGGCTAACATTCACTTTATCATGTAAGCGCATTCTTAAGAATGCAAGGGCTTACTTAGAAATTTTTTGACAGTTAGGTATTTCCACAAGTCATTCCTAAACTTCAATCAACCCACGCACCAGTTGTTGATTTGAGTGTACTTATTTAAACATCTACAGTTTTTTAAGCCGTATGAAGAGTAAAAATGTTTCAATGGTGTCTTCTTAAGAGCATGTTCTAAGCTCCAAAACTTGGATGATGCCCTTGAAAGAAAGAGTCATGAGCAAATCGTGTGAGGCAATGCCGGAATTAAGCATTTCTTCCGGGAAGCTGCGGTTTGCCTGGCACTAACATAAATAGAAAAGTTTAGATAGAATTTTAAATTATCTAGGAGCCTAATATGTTGTACAAATTTAAATTTTTGTTTTCATAGCACAGGAAACATGTTGTCAAGTTGCTTTTTTAGTTACTATAAGCAGAGATGAAGAAACTAAAAATGTTTTAATATATCTGGAGACATGTGGAATCTACCTTAACGTGATGTTATTCTCGTTCAACTTAGTACGTCGTACTCTATGCTCTTAGCTTCTCGTAGTATCTTCACCTTAGTGCAGTTGCGTACTAGGGTTTGTTTATAGACTGTACATATATGTATTTGTGTATCATTTAGTTGTTTTCTTAATGCCGTTACTGCTAACCGATGTCCATTTTAAGGTTGTTATTTGTTGTTGACGTAGAGCGAGAACTTGAAATTTTCTCTAGCAATAACAAATGTTGCTGAGAAATTTAGAGTTTTTAATGTTCAAATACTCAAATGCATGTCTTGCTCGTGTTCGTTAATTTAAAAGTGCATAAATTATAGATATACTAGTGAAAATTATTGAAATTCTTCTTCGCCTGTTGAATATTGAAGAGGGAGAGAAATGACCACCGTAACCTCTTTTTGTCGTATACCTACTGATGGTAGATTTTAAATGCTATGTCTAACTTTGCGCACCAAAGCTTAAAAAAAGAAGTAAATTGATTTTTTCTTCAAACTCTGAAGTAAAATTTTGTTATATTATTTGATTACTAGATTTTAAACTTTGTGTAGTAACAAAATTATAGCTATTACAATGACCATGAGTAATTGAAGACCCAAGGCCCACAGTGCAAATTAAAACCATAAAATTTCTCAAATCTGAAATTTTGAAAATGTTTGAAATTTTTGCAACATATCTTGCTTTAGCAAACATTCAAGTTGATTTACTACAATGCCCAAGATAATTCCAAATAAATATTTTTTATCAGTTTGATTTGCAAAGGCCTAACAAGAAAAATGAATGTGTTAAGGCATAGTATATTTACCTAAGAGTTGGTTGTAAAACTCTATTATCAGAATATATCTACCTCTCATAAAAATAAAATGGCAGCCATTTCCACAAGCCGGTATAATATGGAACATCTTGCTAGGGTAATTTGGGACCCACAGCAACATATGTGTAGTGTAGTTTCTTGTCAATTGTATGCACTTATTGATCTATTAATTAAAATGTTTATTTTTGTTTTTGATGATTAGTATTTTCAATTTTTTGTGCACTATAATTTATTCCGTTGAATCATGGCAAACAAGTCCAAGATGAATTTTGCAATGTTGTATCTCACTTACAAATCTTAGGTTTGAAAGGGTTGTACTGAGCTCTACAAAAGAAGAGATAGTTTAGCAAGCTGATCAATTTTTTGCCTTTTATCTATGCACATAAGTGTGGAAGTACTTTTTCCAATACTTGCCTATGCCCATCAATATTTTCTGAGTGGCAGGAACTTATTTTTAAAAGATTTTGGAGCTAAATAAAGGTTTTTAGAAATGGTATTTATAAAATTTATTACTAGTATCATATTTTGATGTAAACTCTTCGAAAGTTTCAGCTATGATTTTACAAGTTTTGACTACCATTGTATGCAATTTACTTTATGTTCAATCACAGGTAAATGAACTAAAAAAATGTAATCTGACAACTCAGATATACAAATGGATTAATTTTTTCTGGGTTTTTATTAGTTGCATCAACTTCATAGCGTGTTACCATAAATGTTCTGGTACCTTCTTTTGCAGTGAACTAGGTTGAGGAAAGCGATAGCATGTACAGAGTGCCTGGCAAACAGCTGAGCAAACTGCTCTCCTGCCATGTACCTCCTCTGCTGTATGAAGCTAGCCCAGCTGTGTCTCAAATACTTTTTCTGTTAAGGGATGAATTTAAAAGAGGACTTCATTCAAAGAGAAATTCTTCAAAGAACACTTCAAGAGAAAGAATTCTTCTTTCAATAGAAGATGCACCTCATCTAGCATCATCATTGCAGAACATGGCATCTTTCTCTTCTTTTCCTTCAAATTTTTTAGAGGGAATCAGTTCTAAGTTGATGCCAACATTGATGACCACCACAAGCTTACAGCTGGCAAAAGACCTGCCCATGCATGGTAGAGCTGTGCATTGCTTTGCTACTGGAACATTATTTATGAAGAGGTATGTAGTACTATTTAGTGTGATGCTGGACTCTTACAGCTCTGTTTAAATATGCAGAGTAAAGAGTTGCTAACATATCCATGTTAGTTAGTTTACACATTAACTGTGAAATGACTTGTCAGTGTGCAGTAATTATTCTTACTATAGCATGATATACTAGTGGGCACTCAGGGGAATGCCTTAAAAATTTAACTTATAGTTTTTATTTTATTTCATTTATTAGGATGTAATTTGAGCCTAATTAATTCATTGTTCAGAGTAAGATTCTCAAGAATTAGCCCAGAATTCCCAAGAAATTGCTGTCAACAGTTGATAGCAGGGCTGGGAGTTTTCAATGAGGAACCAACCTCCCTTCTCATTTATTAAGCACAAAACTATGAGCCTCCTGAAGGGAGCTCAGTTGCTGAAATTACACTCTGTTAAACATTGTACCAACTGTAAATAATTATGAATTGTCATTTTTCATCATACTATACTTTGTACTTGGATTTTGTTCTGTGTGCTACTATGCTATTTTTTTTATATTATCAAGCAAGTACCTTTTTTGCTCTTTTGTTCTGTGTTGGGATCTTACCAAGAACATCATTCAATTTCAGGTTATGATGAAGAAAAAGAGAATTATGCTGACTTTGCATAATATAAGAATTTTTTAAAGAATGAAGCCTCCATGTTTTCAAAAATTTGTGTCATTACTTGTCAATCTGAGAATAGGTGGTAGACATATTTCTTTATCCAGTTTCTTACATGTGCACTTTAAACTTCAATTGCTTTTGACCTTGAAAAAAAAAGCATTCAGAAAACATGTACAACATTAATTAATGGCAGTTTTTAGTAGCATTTCTTATTAAAAGTCAAAAGGAAATGCAATTATCTATTATTTGTATAGTATCATCATGTACAGGTTGTAAACCCTAAATTTAGGAATGTCTAAAGTCTAAATTTTGAGGCATGCTGAACTATATAAGGCTTTAGACCACAGGGATCATTGATAACCACCCTAGGGTACCACTCAAATGGCTGCTGTATATTAGATGCCATCTGCCAAATTTAGATTATTCTGATAAATTAAAATTATACCAGGTTACAAGTATTGTTATATTGTTTTATGATGGGATGCAATATTTGGTATGTTCAACCTATACCTGTGCTCTACGAGTTCTACATTTCAGATGGTAGTTGCTGTCAATGTATTTTCTGCAGGGCTTCTCAATACACTTGACCATCATCTTTCCAAATGGTGCAAGAACTGGATGAAATGAGAGGGCTGGCTGGATTAGTTTACAATCACTTATTGCCCCCTTTCAGTCATTTTTGGCAGTGCGCAAGGTGCACGTTTCATTTGTTGGCCGTCCAGACTTGAACTTTTAGCCTGACACTCTAGATTAACAAATGTCAAGTTTTAAAATCTCAGTTAATCTAATTCTTCCTCTACCTCAGAAGCCCACAGACACCGAATACACTGCAAGTCCGCTCCTACAAGAACTTCGGCCACTCCAAGGAAGCTAATGCTGCCTCTGCTTTTACCAAGTTCTACTATTTTGTGCTTGCGGCAGTAGCATTTGGCACATTGGTCAACTGGCCTGAGTAAGTTCATTTATTCAAAGTTTTTACTCTGCTGTTGTAGGGACTCCTCTCCGTGGAATTGTCATCATAGTAAGGTTTTTAGTTTTGAGGACGAACCGTGTGTGATTTTAGGTGCTGACAGTGTCAGTTGTATACAATTTAAAAAAAGAAAAAATGATGATGCACATCAACCTGACTTCACAGTTCTGGTTATTCACTGTTCATGTACTTAGTTTATTACTTTTAACCAGCTCAATGATTATACTTTAAATCATGTCTATTTTTTCTGGTAATAAATATAAATAAACATGGTAGGTAACATATCAACCCATTACATACCAGCATTCCATAAATGAGATGCCTATACTACTCGTTGTATTTTCCTACCTTAGAAAAGTATTCAAGATGTGTTTGCATTATGCTACTCTGGTATACATAACCATCATATAAATGTCAACTTATTCAAAATATTTGCATTGGATGAATTTTTTTTGTATGTTTTGTCTGATGAAATTCTAGTTCAGGGGTAACATTCATAATGATCACTGCAGAGCGATTAAGATATGGAAGAATTCAAAAGCTCTGGCGGCCAGCTTCCGTGTGGATGCTGCCAGTGCTGTGGAGGACAGCGACAGTGGCAATGGTCAGGTGTCCAAGAAACAACAAGGAGAGGCTGACAATGACTGTGACGAGGACAATGAGGGAGAGAAGAAAAAACGGGTGGGCTTCAGAGATCGAAAAGTAAGTTCTCTTGAGGAAGTCTCTGTTTTTTACTAATAAAAAAGTGTAATTTTTCCATATAAGATTGGGTGGGCAGCTGTTTTAAGTTTTCAAAACAGATGAGGCTTTCTAGTTTTTTTGCTCCTAAGATCTTACAAATGCATAGGAGGGCAAAAAGTGTTTGTATCTATGTGGTTCTTGGCTGACATGCATGAATTTTATTGCTGGTATGTTGAGTTGAGCATCAGACTTACTCTGAGTGTCATGCATGCCTGTAACCTCTAGGTCACTAAAAGGTCATGAGTGGGCATTATAAACAAAGCACTAAGTATTTTATTTTTGTTTTAATCTAATTTTTGGACATGTATATAATCTGCATCAGTTGTTACTTTTTTTATTACTTATTTCTTTTTCTGTTTTGAATAATTGGCCTCTCATAATATCTGCTGCTACCACATTAAGTAAAAATAACTTAGTGGTAATGCTGGTAATCTATCAGAAATTCCAATATCATTAATTATTAGCAGATAGGAAATAGCAGTTGAGGCACTTCCCAGCAAGTGCTACATGATGTTCTTCACATGTTTGTGACATTCTATCTTCCAGATAAACTTTTTCCTATCACAAATGTTATCCTCAAGTTCACTTGTGTTCTGCATAAGAGGTATAGCAATTGCATCTAAGTTCATGTAATTGACATCTTTTGTGGTATTTTATTGAGGAATTTATTTGTCTTACATTAGTAATATGTATTTCAATGTTGGACCTTCCAAAGCAATATATTATTAATTACTACACACTGATTCATCAACCATCTGTGAATTTAGATATATGTTTGTTACAATGGTTGTAAATCCAGTATTGATTAGAAATTTCTTTATACCAATCCATGTAATTTGGATGCAGATTATCGAGTATGAAAATCGAGTTCGCCAGTACAGCACCCCTGACAAGATCTTCAGGTACTTTGCCACCCTGAAAGTATCTGCGGATGATAGTGACAAAAGCGAGATCTTCATGACCCCTGATGACTTTCTCCGCTCCATCACTCCTGGCATCAAGCAGCCCGAAGGTATTGAGCTTTGTTTTACACCATAAACTGATCATGTGTGTAAACAAAATTGGATTTTTGCCTTGAACTTTACACTGATGCATCCAACTCTTGTGCATGTATATGCATGCAAGATTTATTTCAGACAAATGCACTTGTGTGTGTAACTTTTTCTCCTAATTAGTGTGTACATTTTATGGTTGTTTTTATGTCATCCGTAGTATTTGCTTTTGGTGTTCTTGTGTTTTATGGCCATCTTTGGGATATAATTTTGATTGAATATGCATACACTCTGTCAAGCTTGTTTACATCTGCACATTCAAAGGTCAGTCTAGATCCTATATACCTATGTGTACAAAAGATAATCATAGGTAAAATGATCAAATACCTCTCAAAATGGACCACCTTTACCTGCATGTCAGGAATGAAAAATCTGATGAAAATGACCAATGGTCATTACATACAAATATGTAATGTTGATATTTTTTACTATATATATGATATGTAGTGGTTGCAAGATAGGATTTATTTAAACAGTATTATACATAATTCATAATGATTGCATTGAACTATAAGAGTATGCACAGTTTGTTTTTTCATTTAAATTTAATGTGGTATTTTTTTATAATATTTAACCCTGTAATTATTTGAACCCTGTTTATCATGCTTTAATTGGTGCAAATCTATTGCAGGTCTAGGTTTGGACCAGTACAAGCGCTTTGATCCCAAGGTAAGAGATAGTATATTTGTAAATTTTATTTTTGTCCCTAGATGGGAAATGAGATACCCACCATGTACTGTGTATGGGTGCACATGTGTAGAGGTAATAGAGGATGTGTTTATTTATTGCTATGCCAGTCGCTCTTTTGAGCTGTTTAGACTTGCCTACCTTATGAAGCTTATTAATGCAAGAGATATACTAATATTTGTAGCATTCATAACCTTTCTAATAATTATGAGGAAATGTTATATATTTTGTACTGTTTTTTCCCATGTTTGCTCTAGAGTTCTACTTTAGGATACTGAGTGTTTGAGGTAGCGGCACAGCTTAGCGTGCTGCTCCCCCAACAGTATAACAGTTGTAAGCTTCTCACTGAAGAATGCTTCCAAGTTTTCCCGTGTTTCCATCAGCTAAAGAGGCTGTTGGGTGTTCCAGGAATGAGCACAGGAGGAAGCTTTCTGTCTACATTTTTAATAAAGCAAACTTCCATTTGTGTTTTTTAGTTTTTTCTTTCAAATGGTGTTTTTACTTCAGGTATGTGGGATTCACCCACGTGAAATGGAAAATCTATTCAATCTACTTATGGAATGAAATTATTCAAAAATGTACTGAAGCCCCTCCTGTTATGCTATGTTGATCAAGATTTATATTTGAATTTATATTTTACTGGTTTGTGTTTTGTTTCATGTTGCATTTCAAATTATCATTATGAAATGATTAGGAAAAAATCTCTTGAAAATGTTCAACTATAGAAAATGCAGATAACACATGAATGCTCAAACCAATGTGCATTTGCAACGCACACTTTGTTATTTTCTGTGTAATATTTAATACTTGCAAACTATTATAACAGCTAATCCCTTAGTCTTTTAAAAGGATAAGTTTGATTCATAATATGAATTTGACTGATAGTTTCAGAGAATAACTACTCCAACTTTTTTATTCAAAAACAGTACAGCAACATGCATTTTCTGGTGCACATTCTGTCTGTTTAGTGTTGTCTGTTTGTAAATGTACACTGTATATTTTTATTCTTCAGGGGTGCACATTTTGAGTGGCTTTAATTACCTAATTGCTAAAATATGATTATTTTTTTTACTTGTTCAGTATTATCTTTTATTCTTCTAGCTCTTATGTAGTACTCACTATTGATTGATTCTATATATTTTCCTTCAATGTAATAATTTCTCAGCTTTTAGATGTGGGAAGTAGAACTAAATAGAAATTCTAAACATATTGCATAATTCAGAAGCCATATTCATAGATGTACATATTTTTTAGTGTGTAAATCAAATTTTAAAAACTGCTTTTATATATATATATATGGATGTAGTAAATATTTCTCTAATTAATGTCTAAATTGCATTCTTTTCAGTCATTTTACGATGGGGCTCACACAACCTCATGAATGTTAGATCCATCATTCTCAAAATATGAGGTTAATTTAAATTCCAAGCTTCTTCAGACTCTCGATTCCATCCTGTAGTGATGGGTGAATGTCGCCTACTCATTACTGAGCTTGGAGTTAACCATTGTTATGCATTAAATTATTATTGTTGATACTAAAACTTCCAGCTAACAATTCAAGAAGAAATTCATGTATGTACACTTCATGCAAGACAAAGCCTTCTTGCTAAATATTTCCATAATGATTGGTATAATTAAGTACTAAACATTCTTGCTTGATTGTTCCCATATTAATAGGTTATTACCAAATGCCTCATTTTTATGAGCTAATTGTTATAGTACCATATTTTGTAAAGCTTGCTGCAGCCTTGTGTATATGCATATACGTGTAATTAGACTGCATTTAATAAATAATAAATGTCACAAAGCATAGCTCAGATAATGAAGCCTTTTGGTAAGTAAGTTGCAGGGGAAATATTAATGTCATTGGTATTTGTCACCAATGTCCATATGCTAATATTGATGCTGTGGTCCAGTTCAAACTGTGTGAATTAATTGTAATGAATTTTTAGTAGAGTGTTTAGGTTGTCATTTTATTGCAATGGTATTGATCATTAAAAAATTCATCAGTATGCATTTTCTCTTGCTTGTTACTTTTCAATTTCCTTTTTTGATATTCTGGGTTTATCTCATGTAAATTCTTGTTGAAAATTTCGTCACTTTTTTCTTATTTTTATTCATTGCAAAGTTTTACATTCTCTTTGTTTATTTCAACCTCTATCTGTGTCATTTGAAGGCTCTCTGTGTATTCCCTCAAAGTATTTTATTCCTTATGATATTTGTCTACTCATAAGTAATGTTCATACAAAGAACTTCTCATTTTTTTGTGGATGTGTCGCTTTTTAATTTTCACACTATCCGTGCATAGATGCGTTTCCAATCCTGTGACTTTGTATTCAAATGCTAACACTCGATTATCTCAATCTGAGCTAGTTTCTCTAAATTCATAATGCGGCTGTAAATACTTAAATTAAAATTTCTAATTTCTCTTGTGTTTTCTGTTTCTCCATTGAAATTAATTTTTTGTCTTGATAAGCTTTATATTTCTTAAAATATTCATGTGACCAGCTTACATCCAAACCTGTTCATTTACTTATTGAGTCAAAACAAGCAAAAGTTGATGCTAAAGTCTTGTGGGCTTATAGTTAAGTTATCTGAATACTTTCAGGCACCTAAGAGAGTCTGGCCTGTCTACAAAACTGCCAAAAATAATTTTGTTTACAGCATCCATGTGCTATAGATATCTATTTTTAATGTCAAATAAAACTTAGGTATTGTCTGTGTAACTGATCTTTTTTCTGCTGATTTTTTCTTGAAGAAAAAGTATGGTTGTTCTCTAAATGGCTCCCACTTGACCCCTCATTATGTGTGTGCCCGAGTGGTGTAATGCTGTGTTCAGAAGTAGTTAAATACTACTGAGGTGTTGCTACATGACTGGTCCTTATTGTCTTAAAAACATTTTTGTGGAACAACATTTATATCAACATTTTTTTATGACAACTTTGTTGTAATAAATTCAAAAGAAATGTAGAAACTGTTTGTGTCTTGAGCATCTTTTGAATTTTCATTGCCTCTGACACTGAAATAAAATCATGAAATCTATAAATTATCACTTTGGGATGTATTGTATTCAGGGTATTTTTTTATTATTTTACTATAGCTAAATTAAAAGTTTTAAAAGTAGCAATCTGCTGTTTGTTTAATGACTGACCTGATAGTGCCAGTAGGAGCAAACAGTTCCTTTGAAATTTGATTATTTTAAATCTTTTGTAAAATTGAGAACAAATTTAAAAACCTAGCTAATTTTTAGTATAGCAAGTTTGATATGTGAGACACAGCTAAGAATGAGAATAACATTGTAAAGTAAATGGTTAGAGTATTGACACCATTCAAGACTCCCTGTAACCATTAATTGTTGTTCCTTTGGTTACTTGTTCTTGAAAAGTGAGGCTTTGATACAATCTTCATGTACACTACAACATAAATTATACAAACTAAACTTGCTACTTTGCCTGTGCTAAATTGACACCCTGAAATAGTCTATTCAAGGTCAGTTTAATTAGTGCCTTAAATTTGGTGCAAAAAACTGTTGTTATTCCCTGAATAATATAATATTAAAGTACATATTATGAAAGGAGTTTGGAGTCATTTACAGTAACATCACTTATTGTGTCTAGGGTTAATGTCTTTTTACTGTTTTGGTAGCATACTCCTCTTTGGTGCTGTTTCATTCTATCTGGAGTTCAAGGTTTAAATTTTAAATATACCCTGGCTTATTGGATGAACAAAAAGACTGAACTTTCTCTTGCATAGTTGCATTATGTCTCTATGATCTTTGAAAAGTCTTGCGATGAGGATTGGAAGAAATATGAATCTCCATCTTTCATAGTTTACTGTACTTTTTTCAGGGACTTGAATTAATCCCTTGACAAATTCTCATCACCTTGGTTGTTCCTTTCACATGGATGCTGTTAATTATGCAAATTATGAAAATGCACTGGCTATCTTATTAGGATACTTTGTTAAGGGGTTAAAAGTTAGTTTACCATAGGGCATAACTGCTAAAGAATTTTTTATTTTTGCAAGAATAGGCTTTGTATTATTTAAGTGTTTTCCATCACAAGTTTGTGTTTGTGTTGTATTTGATAACTTGTGATCTCTGTGTGGCGCCCATATGTGCTACCTCCCCCCTCCCACTGATTTCACAGGCGTGGGAGTCCCAGGTACTCTAAGTCCCTTTTCTTGGCCCTTCCTCTATTTACTTGTTCCCATGCTTTCCTTTCATCCTGAGCTTAATGGCTAAACTGGGTACTAAGTCCCCTTCATTGACTATCCCAATGTAATTAACTCTGTGCGACCCAGACAAAAGGTTAGATTCTGTTACAAAATGGGCACAATCTCACTCAGATTATTATATAAAAACAAAAATATAATATAACAACTTTGCAAAACGAGTGCCTAGACAAATTGTGTAAAGGTTTCTACAGCCCTATGCTTGCATAATAAGAATACTACAGTATTTTTTCTTGTTGGTATGCCCATACATTCTAGGGTCTCAAAGGGTTAACTATTCTCATTTCTTTCTCTTTTGATCCCAAGCTTCAAATTTGAACTGGGTTCTATATTTGCTTCTCAAGACTAAACTTTATCCTTTCTCCATGCACAGTATGAGCTCACTCTGCTGTGATATGGAAGTGTAAAAAATAAATAATTAGTATTTTTTCAATAGTGTTGTGGAAAATTTTTAAATTTTTATCCCAGCTCCTAATACAATAGAATTTCTTTTAAGGCTTTATGTGGTCTCACAGCTGTTGACAAAGTCTAAAGCACTTCTTACCATTATTTGTAGATAGCATTTTTTACTTTATTTTTTCCAAATGCTTCTTCAGCTGTGAAAAATTTGCTTCTCACTCAACCTCAAATTTAACTGTAGCTGTGGAAGATGCATCTCTTGCTATTGTAGATTTTATAGCAAATGAATGTTTTCTGTATCACTTTTATTTTTTTATGCTGTTTTATTCCTCTGAATTTAATTGGAGACTAATCATAGGTAGTCAAATTTTATAAAGCACTCTATATTACTTGAATTTTTTATCATTATATGTGAAATTGATGAAAAATAGATACTGCACTTCTATGTAGCACTTTCTTGGTTGGTAGAAATGTTTCCTCATCTATAAATACAGTACACTAGCACTACATTTGTAATTTACATGCATTTTGAACTACATGTTTATTATCTGTCACATGAGGAATTAAGACACTAGATTTGTTGTCTGTGAGGCTGGATTATTCATGTTCACTTGAGTGACAGGTTGCAGTTGGACAAGCCTGACACTCCCAGTAGCATTTGAAGTCCAAGTCCTGCATCCATCTGTCAAAACAGAGGAATCTCTTGTCTCTGTAATGTAATTTTCTCTCTAATTCAAAACAGCTTCAGTAAACATAAGTATTATTTTATAGTTCTATAACTGAATAGAAAATATTTGACAAGTTATGAAACATATTTTTTGTTGAAAACTGGTTGCTATCTATCCAGTGGTTGATCAAACTGCATTGATGTGCTAGCTTCCTTTTTTTTTTAACCAAATGGGAGTGTCGTATGCAACAGATCTTTATCTTTACTTTTCCGAAATTTAATTTTTTCTTCTGAATAAAAGTACCTGTTGAATTTTTGAGCTTTGTTGTTTAGGTATCATTTGTTTTCTGAATCATAATATTTTGGATTGGCTCATTGTTCAGTCACTCATGAAGATCTTTCCAACATTTCTTTTTTCTTACCTCAAGGTTTCATATTTTGAATAGGTTTACACGAGATTTTTTGTCTGTGGATGCTGTGCCAAGCAAGAAAACATCTATTTGCATCCTGTCAGGGGCTCTTAAATCAATTCTTCACTGAATTTCACAGTGATGGTTGCTTACTATGGGAAAATATTTCCTGAACCCACCACATAAGTCACCAAAAAATAACAAAGTACATTGATAATTTAATTTAATTTGAAAGTCTGTAACTTCTTGTCTTACTTGCTCTTATAATTACATTGCAATTCATTGAACAAAAATTCACTTATTGCAATCTGCAGTATAATTTTTCTTCACTATATGAACTGGTATGACATTTTGTCTGGAACAATGGTGATAATTATTCATTCTGAGTCACTGATCATTTAGTTTGCTTTTTCTGTGACTAACCTAGTGCTATTTTCAAAATTGAATGTGGCAATATGGCACCTTCATTGTTTTACTCAAGGTTTCAATCTTTCAAGTTTACAAACCTGCAAAACTTTTTGTTGAAAAAACATTAACACTTCCTCTTACTTCTTTTGTTTCACCCATGTAATTTTATCTGTTTTTAAATTTTTGATGTGGTTTCAATATTTGTCTTCTTTGCAGTACATAGCTGTATTTTTATTCTTTGTAAATTTTTGTAGCGTATTCCTGTTGTTTTTGCTTTTTTAAATTTTAGTAATTTTCTAGTTATGTAAACTTCTCATAATTTTCTTCTCCTTTCTAAATAATTGTTAGCATTTATAAATCTGTTAGTAGTGCATTCTTATAGCAGTCTGGTGCCATTGGTTTTTATTTTCCTTAACAGTGGAACTTTATTTGTACAGTGTTACTTTTGTACAGTTATAAAATAGTTTTTGTTTATTTCTTATAGTTTTTGTTTATTTCTTATAGTTTTGCTTCTTGTGTTGAAAGTTTTATCAATTTTCTGATCAGTGTAAGTAAATGAGCCACTGCTTACATCATTATAGTTAGTTCTTCTCCAAGCTCACTGCTGGGAATATGTTTCATATTCTTACTTTGTTTTGACTACTTTGAATTAATTTTCATGAGCCTCCCCGATTTGTGTACTTGCATCACTGTTGTATAGCACCTGAGACTAACATGTTCATGTAAACACAATGCTCTTCTGGTGACACTGCCAGCTCTGCTACTACAAGCTGGAGCCTGTTAGCAATATTGTGATCATTTTGGTATCACAATAAATTGGTATTTTGTGTGTGTTATAACTTGACTAGAAAGTTAACTAGTAAGGAAATGCCCTGACTATTTATAATTTTTTTACTGAAGCAGTTTCGAATCAGCCCAATTTTTAAATTATTCATTGAATCTGTTAGAACTACAGACTTCTCCACCAGTAAATATTTCAGAAACAGCATAATTTTTAGTTTAGTGTGCAAGTCCAGTGATAATAAGAAAATTGGAAGAATATATTTGCTGTACCTCTTCAGTTTGGATAAAATGTAGTAATGGACACTTCAGGAAAAAATATCTTTGGAGCATAACAGGGATTTACCTGACCAAAGTCTATTTAGTTTTATGTTTATCTAGTTTCATTGGAAAGAGTAGCTATGCAGTTGAGAAATTTACCATTTGTTATAACATCTTGTGAGAATTTAACAAAATATTGATATATATTTCCCCATTAAAAAATATCAAGTTTACACATTTTTTTGCTCTTCAAGGTGCTGTTATATAGCTGTTAAAGAATGCATAATAGAGGGCAATTCTTCTTAGTGTAGCTTTTAAATTTGCCTTTAATATTTAAGAATGGAAATGATGTATGTTGAATGGCATGGCTTATGGTAGATATTATCAGGTCTGGACTAGTCATGTTTCATTTTACATTGATGTTTGTCAGACTAGAAATGCAAAAACATTAATTGAAAATATTAGCGATATCATAACTATAAAAACATTCATGTCAAATTTGTCTTAGTGCATGTTCAAGTGTAGGTGTCTGACCAGTGAATATGAGTATGCCTTTTTTTCATGTTTTGAGAAATATTTCACTGAATTTACTTTCAGAAAGTGCACATCTGGAACTTTTTCTTAGATTAGCATTTTGTGTTACATATGGGTTAGTTGATTACTTTCTGATGTCTTTGTTTGTAGTTGCTTAGAAAACATTACAATGTTTTTATTGTTGGTTTATGATATAGGAAAGCTCTTGAGTGCTTGTCTCTATAGTTAATGAGCTTTGAATGTATTGGAATGTGACTTACCTGTGATAGTTTTATTCACTTCTAGATTTCAGAAAACATGGTCATCAATGAAAATCTTGTAGGTGAACTGTTAATATATGAAAATTTTACTCTTTCATGTTTGGAACAAAGAATTTTTTTAAGGATTCATAACAAAAATGTCACTGCTCTTGTAAATAGATTAATGAAATATTGGTTCATTATAGATCACATTCTTGTTGGACTAATAGAATTTTCTCTGTGAAAAATATCTTAATACAATCAAATATATACCTACTCATCTTAAATGGCTTCTCTGCATTGAGTGAAAAGTAATTGTATAGTTATTTTATGTTTGATATTTTTGCTTGTTAAAAACATTGCTGTGAAACTTCTCTAAACTCTTAACTATACCTGCTATGAAATTTCAAGCAGAACAAGATTTTTCCTTTCATATATAAGTTAGTGTTTCTATTCTATTTGGATGAATAAAATTTAACTGTGGAATAAGTTATATACAGTGAGATTATTATTCTTATATTTGTGCCTATACCTCCTCAAGGGGAGCACTGAAAGGGATTATCCTTCTAAGTATCTAGAAGACTTCTTTTTTCTTGGTGAGCTTTTATGAAATATTCCTTTCAAAGGATGATCTTAACAACTAGCTACAAATCGGCACTTATTGCAAGGTTATTGTTAACTTAATTATGTAGTTAAGTGTTCATCATCTTTCCTTTTGATAACTCTCCTTTTTTGCTATTGGAATTAGCCATCATTTTACGTGACTAATGTTAAATACATTAATACAAATTTTTAATATTATGCCGTAAAACTTGATGTTTTTATTGTTTCAATTTTTATATTATTGATGTATCTCTTGTACCTAATGTGCAGCAAAAGTAGGAGTAAGATCACAGCATTAAAAATAAAAATTACAAAATTGCAAATTTATGATCACTAGAACAGTTGATTTGTTATATGGAAATGTGTGGTGGTTACAGAAGGCAAAGCTTATTATCAAGTAAATATTTCAATTTTGTTCATGACTGCATTTAAACTCCTGCATGCAAAGTTGAAAATTTTAGATACATAAAGAGCCTATTATGCAAAACAAAGTTATAAAAATTACCACAGTACAAAACTGAGTTGCATCTGCAATTTTACTAGATTGCTTGTCATCTTTATTGTGTAATTATTTTAAAGAAATTGTGGAAATTTTTAACAGGATTATAAATACTGTATTTTCCCTGTGTGAATTACAAATAGTCTGCTTTGTGATGTTTGCGTAGGTGAAAATTTCATTCTTTGGTGACCGAATGTTGAATTTCTGGTGCAATGAAACAATATCAAACTTTACACTAGAAATCTCCAATTAGATATTGCATTGGTTTTTAACACATGGTTATGGATGGGTTATTATAGTACTCTGATAATGATACTCGTAATATCTACTGCAATAATACATTTGCATAGTGTATCCTATTCCTGTAATGAAACATTGTAATATAATTCTTAAACAACATGCTTAAATATCTTGCTCTAATATCACACTTCAATATTACACTATTAAATCTCTATTGCTATGCTCTGATTTGCTGTAATAAAGTATAATAATTAATTATATCAATATGTTACAAATTTATATACAACTCGTATCACTTCTTGCATACTTTCCCAATTTGTCACGTGTCCGCATCTTTACTGAATTGTCTAATTTTGTCCACTCATACTCTTGGGCTTCTCTTTCTCTCTGTGATTTCTTCGTGCTCTTCATAAAGGTCATGTCAGTAAGTGCTTTTTTCTCTCTCATTTTCTGGGTGTGCATTGTGTGGCCATTGTTGAATCTTTCTCCTTTTAGGGCCAGGTCTTGTAGCCCTGTTTGTTGTGGTCTATGTATCCTTCATTCTTGCCAAGTTATTTATTTTACCCCATTTTTGATTAACTTCTTCTTGTCTTTTGTACCTTGATTACTAGTGTTGAATTTTAGGTTTTGTGAATGTCCTTGAACTTCAGTATTATTTGATGATGCAAAACACAAAGCAGGCATCCTTCATTTAATAGGAGCAGGTGCTTGAAAATGTAAATTTTATTACCAATTTTTAAAGTTCTAATTACCATGGTTGCTTGGAAACTGGTCTTTTATAAGTTGGGATTCTGGGTATCCTTTCAATGTTTTTATGTGAAAATCGTCTATTTTGAATGAGGAGCTCAATGTATTTTTCTAGTTTTGTTAATAGAAGAATATTTGAGGCTTTTGTTTATGGGTAGAGTAAATATAATCTTCATATTCTATTTATTTAAAATTAATTTTTTTTAATATTTACATCTATGTAAAATTTTAGCCTTTACATTTTGCCAATGTTCAGTGATGTGACTAATCTTTTACATCTTGTTTCACTTGAATGTTTTTTGGGCTTGATAATTCCAATCTTAGTCTTTTGTAGCTTTCCTTGTGATAATTGTTTCATATTATTTGGTGGATGACTAAAATTTTGCTCGGATGTAAACTGAAATAGCCAAGGTTCTTTAAGTGTTGGTATAATTCCTTGTGACATATTTTGATATTTTATTTTACTTACCAATAGGTTAATGTAATTTGTTTGACACAAAACATGATATAGGTAGTAATAGTGCTGATAAAAGTTACCATGCAAAATATTTGCCTATTCTGAAAAAGATGAGTAGATTAGAGTGCAATAACTACAAATCTTGTGGAAGAAATGGTGACAAGAAATTTTTAACATTGCTTGTTTTTTTAATACCTGGCAAAGTGTAGAAAATATTTGTTGGTTAATGAGGCTGTCCAATGTTTGTTTTGTTGGAAACATGGGACCTCAATAGATACCTAGACCATGAGTTGTGTGTTGTGCTTCTGTATGTACTATGACAGATATGGATATTTGAGATTTTGATGCAAGGCCTTCGATTTATTGTTGTTAGTTTAGATGATAGAGCCTGTAGACCTCAATAGATATTATTACTACTGACATCCCTGGTTGGATGAGGAAGTTTAGGTTTTAGTGACTTAGTTTGAAAAGTTGCACAGCAGATGAGAACTCATGATAAATGGAAGAGTAGGGATGTAGTATTATTGTAAGATAGGTACTTATGCAGGAATAGATTAAGGAGGTAG
The DNA here is from genome assembly GCA_014899125.1 of Orchestia grillus. NCBI lineage: Eukaryota > Metazoa > Arthropoda > Malacostraca > Amphipoda > Talitridae > Orchestia > Orchestia grillus. The sequence goes on from VOMN01111762.1 coordinate 19,606, forward strand.
AAAGTGTGATGTATTTGGTACTTAGAGTTATGTATCATAGTAAATCAGAAAGTAAATTAAATAGAGGTGAAACTTGTTAGGCATGGGCTTGATCCAAATATTTTGCACTGTGCTGGAATTTGAGGATTTGAATAATAGAAAAGAAAAATATTAAGATTTTATTAATATGTGATAGAAGAAGGTACTGTTGGACTAGCACAGTTTGTTGGTTCAAAGTTTGGATGTGCAGTAAAAAAACATAAGATGAGAATGTTCTCAAAATTATGTAATAAGTGGAGGTAACTTTCATGTCCGCAGTAAGTGAACCAATAACATCCTGATGAAAAGCAATATAATAAAATGTGAGAAGTTAGTGAATCAAAGAATGGGTAGGAAAATAATATGGCAGATGAATTAGTGTTGATTACAGCCGGACTGAAAAAAATTGGATAATGTATTTGGGCCTACACAGCTTGGGTGGAGCCTCGTCTTGCAGACTGTGCTAGCCGATACTATTTCTTTTTAGGTAAAAGTAAATCTGCAATGTGTGAATGTGTCACACTTCATGACTTGTATACCAAGAAGGGTTAAATGGCAGATAATTTTTGTTTGAAAAAAAGTACATCTAATACTTCCAAAACAGTAGACATACAGCACATTGTTGGGTTTTCAATACATTTTAACTGTTGAGAAGTGAGGGGTGTGCAGGATGCAAGGTTAAAGCTTTGTTTTCCAAGGGTAGCACTCCCTGATTCTGCGGAAATCAGTTGCCTCAGAAGTCAAACTCTCACTTCCTAGCTAAGTCTAACATGGTATGCAGTGCACAATAGACCCTCTGTCTGCTGTCATGGTATTTCGGGAGACGCTANACAATCTAGAATGTGAATTAGAACAGATGCAGGCCTCAATTACAAGCTATTGGAAGCCTTAATGATACCCCTGAAAGATGTATCATTATGCCAAAAATAGGTGTGTTACATGAATAGTTATAAGGAGAGTTTTTGAAACATCAACTGGGTTCTTTTAGGTATATTCTTACCAGGCATTTTGGAATTTACTTCTTTCAATCTTACATTTTTCTACATTATTAACTCAAAATGATTTCCTACCTCTATTAATTTGTTGACTTGTCAATTTTTTGGCCATGTATACTTTTTTTCTCTTTGATTGTGAATTAGCTTTAGATTTATATGAAATGCACATCTCGGTTAGCTGTTATCTACCCCATTTTGACTCTGAAATTCTCTTCTATTGATGCATTTTGTGCAAAGTTATTTGGCTGGGGACAAATTGATCACGGGTGAATCACATTGCTGGAAACCTGTTGATTGGCATTTTATCTTGAGAAGAAGATTTTCATGCTTGGTGATGCAAAATATATTTGCATGTATATGTGCACTAACTGGAGTGATTTTCTCAAATTTTCTGTATCTTTTATTCAGACACATTTATAACATCTATGCTCTAGCACTTAAACTCTTACTCACATAGTGTGCACAAAATTTTATATATTGAAATTTGCTTTACACATTACTTGTATGTTTCCATTGGTAAATTTTATCAGGAAATTTTGTGTAGCAATTTTGTTGATGTTGTTCAATAATTATGCATTCATTCTATCTTCCAATAATTTTAATCAATTTCTTGTTTTCCCTTTGAATTTTTTAAATACCACAACAAATATTTGACAGGTTGAAATTTTAAAAATTCTGTTTGATTCTGAATTATTGTTTGCAAGTGTTTGTTCCTGCAGTTTTCTTTCTGCAATGACCATTGATGACTTTTGAAATTTTCTGTGGTTGCTAAATCTGTCTCGAAATTAGTGTATTTTTGTGCTTCAGCAATAACAATAAATAATTATTTAGTACAGTAGTGTATTTGAGTTACTGAGTTACATGGATGATTATTTTTTGTTTTCAGATGAAATGGAAGATTATTCATGTTTTGCTTTTTTTACTACAAAATTTTCATAGTAATATAAAATAGGACATGGAAAGTCTTCTCTTCCTATATCCTAACACTTATTGTTATTAGATGAAACTAGACACTAAAATCTTAACAAGACTTAGTTTTTGTAGGGAGAAGATGCATACTCACATAGAATGAATTTCAATTCTTTTGCTAAGGAGGCAACCGTTTCTCAGATGATATTTAGAAAGCCAAATACCATATTAAATAAATAAATGAATTCAGAATTGAGATAGTAAATGAATTATAAATCTCATACATTCCTTAAATATTGTTTGCTTTGAAAACTGCACATGTAAACCAGCAAAATATAGAATCATCTAGATATATGTGTGAATTTTTATTTTTGTCATTATTTGAAATTTTCTATTTAATTTTAGTGTATAAAATTAGGTAGTAGAGTGTAAAACGCATGTCTGCTTATGTTTTTTTGTATTTTAAGTACAAATTTTACATTCTAGTGTTATTGCTTAACTTTTTTTATATATTGCTTGTGTTGAAAGCTTCTGTAGATTTACATTTATAGAAATTGATTTGTCACTCATTTCATAATATTATAGAGGTTTTATTAATTTTTTTTATTATTCTCTAGTTGTTTGTTGAAGAGCAATTCGAAAACGTGAGTAGTTGTACTTGATTTTTGAGTTTTTATTTTTTATTTTTTGTGGTTCACTGATTTTATTTCATATCTATAAACAATTGCATGTGTGTGCTGTGCTTCTAAATGGATGTAATTTTTGTTATATTCTGATTATGGTGCATTGCCTTTGATAATGATATTCAATTAGGTGTGCATATAAATATGGATTACTGTCTCTCAATGAATGACCTCCAAGTCTAGAAATTTTGTGCTCTTCTATTTGAAAGTCAGAAGATCATTAGTTGTTTCTTTGTCTTAGCCTTACAGAACTATGGTGAACTGAACAATAGAAAAGGCTTGCTGACTACCTTGAAAGTCCTTAATTGTATGAATCAAATAGGATTGTTTTTCAGTGTATTTTGAGGATGGTATATCTATCTGGGTGAGGTTGGATACCTCTGTCTTTCTAGAGAAGATTATTCATATTATCTGCTTCAGTTATTTAGTTACCATCCTGGGGGAGTGTGGGGCTTTTCAAGGTTGCTATGAGCTGCTGGCTACATGTCCAGAAGTACTGATTGTAAAAAATTGGCTTAATGTACATGGTTCATTGGGCATCACTTTACTGCTATTTTTTTCGTTTCTTGAAAGTTTGGGCTGCACATTATTTGGTCAACTAACTTGTGTGCAGGCAGCTACATTTTTTATTATTGTTTTTAGTGTTAGTTTACCAGTGACATTAGAATTGCTTATCATTTATCTTGATAAAGTCAGTCTTGACTGCATGCCTACAGGATTTGGTACATGAAGTTAAGCTTTTTAAACTTATTTTTTAAATATGGAAAAGTTTAAATTGTCAATCTTTTTGTTTTTTGTATTTTCTCTAAATTTTATTAAAAGATTAAGTTCTTTAAATCTCAATTATGTGTTAAATTGTTACTGATTGTGCAGGTGTTTTTTGCTTTGTTTTTCATGCACTGAGTTTTGCGAGGTTGTGTGTTTTTTTCTTTAATTATTATTTACAATGATGCTCATTGAAGAATTCTTATTTTCTCAATGAAGATCACTACTTGGGGGACATAGAATAGGCCATAAGTGACAAGGTTTGGTTAGCTAGGCTAGTTATGCTTGTCTGCCCTAAGCTATGACAACTGGCATTTCCAGGAGGGTACTGTTAGGTTACCTCATATATAGCAAGGCCTTCTGAGTTCTTTCTTTTGGGCCCACTTTGCTTTTTTCCGTTTTCATACTTTCTTCACAGATTTTTTTTATCTTTTCTTCTTCTTTCTTCTTAACTTGCTGTCTGTGTGCAGTGCATGCCATGTTGAAACACACATGTATAGATTTTCCATGCTCCAATGTTCACACTGAATGGTCCCTTCATTTTTGTTGGGAGATAGTCTGTGTGACTGAAAACTGCTATCTTTAGTACTACCACTGCTACCTCTAATACCACTTTTCCTCATTGAAGACCAATTATTATGCAATAACTTAAAAATGTACCTTAGTAAAACTTTGGCTATCTCATTGTAATTCACTCACAATGCACATGCTCTGACTCTTGAAATTTTATTTCTATTTTTGTTGTTATACCTCTATACCCTATGTTCGAATGCTTTTTAAAAATGGCCTAATTGGGAACAATCTTACTTAGTGCTACAAATGAAGTGGTAAAAACAGAAATTTATTGCTTGAAATGAGAAAGCCTGGAGACTTGTATTCAGCCAAAGCATGTGCCTAATTTTACGTCATGTATGTGTATATGATAATGAACTATTTTTTGCACAGTGCTAGTTCAATTATGGGCACTTGCTCTGGTAGAATTTTTCCTCTGTGTCCTAGAGCTCATGTGTGCTATCATGCAGCTTGAATGAAACATCCAACACAATATTTATTGATGTCAATTTTCAACATCTTAGTTATTGTTCAATTTTAGTAGTAACACTTGTTAATTTAGGGTAAAGTGCACAAACCATGGTGTAATGTAATAAATACCAGACAAACTTACCTATAGACAGGTTTTCCAAGTACATTGTAAGTTAAAAAAGTTTAAAATCATTTGCATGTACCTATGTCTTTCTATATAGCATGGGTATATAAACCCTAATGTTTTGTTGTAGATGTATACTGCTTAAAGCTAGTAGAAGTAAGATATAAAAATTTGATGTTTCTGCAGATATTACAATGCTTGATGCATAATACAGTGAAAGCAATAAATATCTTATTGGTCAATAATATTTACCATAGTTATACAACAGCAAAATGATAGAAAGTTGAGCATCTTATTCTTTTTTGTATCCTGAATACTAATTTTGTATTAGGAATTAATATTGTAGTAAACTATGAGTAAAGCATAACTTTAGCTAAGATTTCAAGTGAGTGCTTCAAAACGCATCACACACTTATGAAAAGCAGTTTGTATTTGGTGGTATGATTTTTTGTCACTTGTGCAGCTTCCAACCTTCTAGGTTATTTACTTGCAAGATTCTTGTTAAAATTTGTTGGTATTTTGGCATATTCTTTTTAAATCTGATAGATTACTTGGTTTCTTTTCTGAATCTTTAGTTTTAAGTCTTGCTGCAAGTTCTTGATAGGATTTAGGTCTGCTAACTGGTTTGGCCATACATAACCTTTCATTTCCTTCTGCTAAAACTACACTGCTGTATCCTTTATCATATGCTTTATATTGTTGTCTTGCTGCAATGTCCACCCTTTTAGTAATTTCAAGTCACTTGTAGGCTACAAGAGATTATGGTCCAGAATCCTGTGATACTTACATCTGAGCATTCATTTTGCCTTCAATAATATGGAGTTTGCCAGGACCTGCAGAAGAGTAGCAGCCCCAAGCCATTATGCTACCTCCACCAAACTTCACTGTTGAGATTGTGTTATTATGATCATGCAGTGCATTTTTCTCCCTCTAAATGTGACTAACACTATTCTCCCCAAATAAATCAATCTTGGTCTTATCTGACAATAGTACTGCATCTGAAAAAACTAGTACCTGCTTTTGAACAGAGTCCCTTGTTCTTAAGAACTACTCAAATTGTTTTTTGGATACATTTGTCCCAGCCACTTCCAAACTATTTTTCAATTTAAATTTAATCACTTGAGAATTTTTTATTACTTGACAGACTATACTTGACTCTTGTTTTTTGAGACTAAATTATGCAGGAACCAGTTCCAATGTTGAAACATCTGGATAACACAAATGTGTGTGTATATATATATATATACATATTTGTGTTATCCCGATGTACATCTATACATATAAATGTACATATATACATATATGTATGTGGAATAACCACAGCCTACCAAAGCTTTCTATATGATGGATCTTCAACCCCTCTAATTGCTGCTTCACATACCATTTTATAACTGCCGCATTTATTTAATACCAGCACCATTTCCAGTCCTAACATTTTTTCTTGGTGTGTCTTTCCCACTTCTTGGTGACCCATCCACACAATACCTAGCAGAATATTTAATCAGCTTATCTTACAACTTTCTAATGTTTGATACAGTTGCCTTAGCAACACAATACTCTTCACAAATGCTAGTAACACTAGCTCTTTTCACTAATTTTTCATTAGTTCTAGCTTTTGAGACAATCAGTGCCATTAGCTTGTACTTCTTAACCTTAGGATGCATGATTAGGAGTTTTACAATAAGTGTTTGTGCTGAAAACTGCACCACATTGTTGATGAATTGTTTACCTGTGTTGGCTAAACTTGCTCACCCAATGCCTGGTGCCACCCATTGGACATTTCTAGCAGTATGTAAGGCACATTATTTGAATTCATTTGTTGGCTCTCCACAGTACAATTTTTAGCTGGACGCTGTTTGTATAAACTGAAGCCTTGATAAACGAGGGTCTAGTGCATATGTTTAACTGCATGGTTTGAAATGTTAGGCAGATGCCGTGGTAGGCTTGCCGTGAAGGTGAACTGATATGATGTGAACTGGAATTTTTCTATAGCCCAAACTACTTTGTGTAACAGAACATTTGCAGTAGTTCTCTGGTCCTTTCTGGCAGTTCTTTAGTCTTTGCCATGTTAGAATTAGACTTGAATGATGACTCCTTCTCATATAGCTCTCAGTTATTGACTGATGTCTGCTGTTGTGTGTAGATGAAGTTGATTATTTTTCTAGAAATTTCTACAGCTGTCATGTAAGCCAGTCTGGTATGTTTGAGGATTATTTATTATTACCTTGAAACTTGTTTTTTATGGGTGTGTTGGTTTCTTTTTGAAATGACAATCTAAGATTTCAGTCAATATCATATCATTGTTTTTCTATTAATGTATTCTTAACTGATTCAGTATTCAGCATACAAAATTGCGTAAAATGTTGAATTTTTTAATGCTGTTGTGTAGCTTTAGCAAATAAATGTTTGACCATGTATCAGACATATGTTGCACTCACTGTGCATGCTCAAGTGAAGCATTTAAGTGTATTAATTGAATTTTAGTAAACTGCTGAAAAAACTAAGTTTCAATGGGTATTTCCTATTCAGCTATTCTAGGTTTATGCAATCAATCCTGTTTTCCTTTTTGAAATCATTTCATATTCACTGCATTTATTTTTGCAATTTTCTTTTTCACATTTTCTAATTTTTTTTGCACAATTGAACACACAAGATGTTGAGTTTGCCTAGTTGTTGTTTTGCCTTTTAACCTTTTCATTGTTGATATGCCTAATTTGAAAATAAATTGATATCTTCTCTGGTGAGTGCTACCATTACCATTACTTGTCAGCTGGTAGACTTGTTCAATTTCAATTGGCAAGTGCTAATTCATTGCAGAAGCTTGTTGGAGCATTTCATTGTAAAATCTTGTATCTTATGACAAATTTCTTATCAAATCCTAGACAACTTTTTCTTTAGTGTTTTGTGAGCAATTATTGTAAATGTAGCAAATTGAGTTAACAAATGCTGAAAATCTTTCCGCTGACCAATGTTAAATATCTTTCAGCTAACCAATAATCAGAATAATAAATTGAAGTTTTAAAAAATAATGAACACTGCAGTAAATCAGTTTAATTAGCTTTTTTACACCAATTTTAGATTTGTAATATTCAAAAATCATATGATTAATTTCTACTGTCTAACTTTTTTACTTTTTGAAGTTTAAGAATGTTTGACTGCACTTCCATGCATTTTACTTCTACAATTTTATTTTTGATTTTTCTTCTCCATAATGAACTCTCATATAGGGAGGGGGGCATTGAAATATTTCTGAATGACTAAATCAAAGGCTTCAAGTCATGCATAGAAATCTTGTGAATTTCCAGTTTTCTATGCAAGTGTTTATTCCTGCATCTTGTTAAAAAAGAAATAATTTAGTTGTCTCCATGGACCTTTGTGGCAATTTTTGTAATTTAAAAAATACTTGAGTTTAATGATTATTATTTTATCATTAATAACTATTTAAATTCGAAATGCTTCGTGGAAATTGTTCTACCTATTAAAAACTTTAATTTGTTTTCAAAGGCTGAAAAATATTGTTCTTAATGCCTCAACAGATGGATGATTTGCATGTTACAAAAGTGGCCAATGATCTTCACCTTAAAGCTTTTGTATGAATATATTCTGTAATTATATTTTGAAAATTGATTCATACCTTTTTTTTTAAATCCTGTACTAACCAAGAAAGTTTAAATCCATACCTAACTAAATGATGCTTGTAGTTTTTTATGAATTTTTCAAAAAAAAAATTCCAAAGTGCTACTGCTATGGTGCACCATTAGCTACCAGGGATTTGCATTGATTGTTTGCTTGTGACCTGGGTCTACCTTGCCCTGCTATATGAAAGCTAATTACTTCTAAGAGTATTACTTCAGAATTTTCTGAGTTATCTATCTGTAGATTTGGTTTACATCAATTCTTTTAAGTCATATGTTTTATTTTTTTAAATCTTGGGAGTAAAAATGATGAGCTGAACTTTAATTGAAAATTTTTAGCTGTGTATTCACCATTATAGCCACATCAGCACTAGCTCTGCATTAGTATTACCAGTAGATCCTTGGGTGATTGCTGTACCTGATTAGAGAAATAATACAAGCAAAATGCCAAACCAGGAATGATGAATCTCAAATATCACAAGGAAGTGAAAATTTTTGTTATTTATGAGTAGTTCTATTTATATCAATTCAAATTATGATTGATATATTTTCTGATTGAAGCTTAGACAAAAACTGTGACCTGCTTACTGCATGAGCAGGTTGCACCCCAAAACTATCTGCTCTCTTGACGTACTTTCTTTGATGCTATTCATGCAAGATTTTAATAAGTTCATGAGCTCCATTATTATAACAAAACTAATGGTAGTAAATTGTGTGATGCAGAGCCAAGGCAAGAAGCTGTCTTTGGCCCTGGATGAAGACTCCATCTTTTACAAGCTGGGCAGTGCAGGCCTCATCTCCTTCAGTGATTACATCTTCCTGCTCACCGTACTGTCTAGTGAGGGCATAAAAAACATGGATAGTTGAACTAGCAAAAATAGCTTTATAAGCAAAGAAATGAACATTATATCTTTGACTCCTGATGAAGGATCATCAGATTAATATCTTCATTTACAATTGCTGTCTTGAAAAGTCTTAATGAAAGATTGCTTGGTGCAGGTTATTAGTGGTACTGACTGAATACTCTATAGATTTGATGGTACAGTTGATGCTTACATCTACAGACATTGATCCAATGGACTTCGGAACAATTAGGGTCTCTGAATATGCTCAGCTTGGTCGATCTTAGTGTGATTTAAAAAATTTGTGTTAGTTCTTTTTTGGGCAGATAAGTACTCTAAGAATTATTTAATCATTGTGCAATGTTGCTCATAGGTCTAGTTTATCTGAACACTTCTCACCAATTTTAATCCTTGATTGGAGCATTGACAGTACTGTGAATTTCAGTCTGTAATTTCTTGTATTTTCAGTGGTACTTGCTAGATTTGAACTTTGTTGTAACAATTCTGTGGATGTGGAAGTAGGTTTCATGGAGTTAATTTTGTCCCTTACTTCCCAACTTTTGCTATCAAGTCTTGCCATTAAGCCTCTATGATAGGAAAAAATTTTAAGCTGACAATATGATCAGAATAGCGGCTTAAAAATTTTTAATAACTGTAAATTTAGACTTTTTCCAGGTGTATCAAAAGTAGCTTAACACTTGCATGTTAACAAAGCTGGTTTTAACTTCTCAAAGCTCGTTCTAATTTCTTAAATACAGTGGTTTTTAAACTTTAACTTTTTAATTTTTCAGTAGATTTTATTTGGAAGTCAAACTACAGGTTTTCCTTCAATCCTACCTCCTTCCCTCAGATACCATTGTAGTGGACTCAAAAGAGAAAGCAATTTATAAAATGAATGTTATCAGAATTATTTCAAATGAAAAAACACTGGCAGTTCAGCTCTACAGTACAAGAATAGAAGTCTACTAGTGATGAAATTACTTCATTTCAACTGATGAACAAAAGCTCTGCTTGGTGTTTGCTATCTTTTGTCCAGTGTGGTAATGCATTTGCTTTGTGAAATTTTATTGTGTTCACTAGAAATTTTGTTCGGCTCATTAGTAAGAGTAACGACAGTCTGCAGTTGCTCATGGTTTCATTGTTGTAACTTCAGATAAAATTGTGCTGCAGTAGCTAGTGAGCCTAATAGCGCATTGAACATCTCAGATCGAATCCAAGTAAAAGCTTTGGCATTCTTGAGCATAGCTTTCTTTGTAATACTATGTAATATTATCTAGCTTCCAGACGCCACTTTGAGATTGCCTTCCGCATGTTTGACCTCAATGGAGACGGCGACGTGGACTATGACGAATTTGAGAAAGTGGCAACCCTTCTGCGGAACCAGACGAGCATGGGAGCTAAACACCGTGACCATTCCAACACTGGCAACACCTTCAAGGTGAGAAGTGCAGCACCTTCAGAGTGAGAAGTGCAGGCACCTTCAGGATAAGAAGTGCAGCACCTTCAGGGTGAGAAGTGCATCATCTTTCAGGTGAGGAGATTTGAGCATTGACAAGATGAGCTGATGTGTAACATTCAAGATGAGCAGATGGAACTATTACTAGGAGAATCAGAATTTTAGCTCTATCTTGGTGAGCAAAAATAGCATTAATTAATTACACAATGTCCTAGTAAATGTGTGGTTCCTCTCATTTAGTGTTGCTAATTAATCAAATTGTTTCCTCTGAGGCACTGTTTTGGCACTGCGCTCCATAGTAATGCAGATTGGTTCCATCTCGCATCAACGTCTGTGTGATGCGAGTTGCTGTTGACTTGCTTCTTTATCGAACATTCGTGGCTTCATTAAGGTCCAGGAAATGATTCGTGGGTGAGTCTTTTTCATCTAGAGATCTTGTGTTCGTTTGAAGTGTCTGTAAAAGTAATGATGCTTTTTGCACTCAACTTGGATAATGAAATCATCGAATTTAGAAAGTCTTCATCAGTTAGAAAAGGTATCTATACGTTCTTGTTTGCTGGAGTTAGAAGAACTACAAATTGTTCATTTAGCTGCAAAATGTTACAGAAAGTTCTAGGCACCTATGCATTGGTAATCACTAAAACTTATCCAGCATCAGTTGAACCAGAAAACCTGAACTTAGGCTACTGGAAGTTATGCCATATTACTGATTGTTAATAGGACAGTGACTATTTGTTCTTGAATTTTTTTACAGAAATGTTACTGGTTTAATGAATGTCAACCTGAATCTGGGTACCCATGCCACATCAAGTGCTGAGCTCCTTAGCACAAGTGAAGCTATGCTTACGTCTTGGCTTGTCCAGGGGGCAGAATGACGTTTGTAATGGCTTGTGCAGGAGTTAGACTTGGCACTGACGTTTGTCTTGGATTGTGCAGGGGGTGAACTCGGCACTGAGTACCTTTTTCTTTGGGCGTGACTTGACGGACAAACTCACCATTGATCGCTTCCTCGAGTTCCAGAAGCAGCTACAGCAGGAGATCTTAAGCCTCGAGGTGGGCCATGTTTCTCTGAGCGTTTTAGCAGGGAAGAGTTACTGCTGTGCTACTGAATTGCTCCTACGTGAAACCTTGCATTATTTTTACTCTGTATGTTAAAATTATGTGTCAAATTTTATCTTGGAAATTATATTCAAATCTTCGTGATGAAAATTTGTTCCTGTTTCTAATTTGCACAGAATAGATAATGTATGGCTGTTCCTCTGTAGAACTTGTGAATAGAGCTGTAGTGACTGGTCCATTGAAGGTAAAGGCAGTGCCGTTTGTTAATAGATTTATTTCTGCTGATCCTTTAAGAAGCAGTGGTTCATACAGCTGCTGCTATTTCTCCACCCAAAACAAAATGCAGTCTTATTGTGGAAAACAATTCAATCGTTTTAGGGTTAATTTGGATCTTTTTTGTTTTCTTTTAAGTCACCTCTTTTTTGTTAGCTCCTAATTTCCCTCATTTTTGTTTTTGTATTAATTTTCCCCGTTTTTGTATTTTTAGTTCTCCATGTTTCGATTATTTCTTTGTTGGCATTGAGAGAGGTTTTCTATTTGCATTTAGCTGGTGTGAGAGTTCGGCATTGTTTGGTTTCTCCTCCACCTCTGAGCTCACCAAGGGATACAAGCCGGCACTCTATGTCGTCGTAATCTAAAACTAGGTGGCTGCATCTAAAGAAAGAGACATGAAAGCTTCTTCTTCTGAAAGCGACATATTCCTCTATTGATACATTAATGCATTAGTGAGAGGAGTAAAGGGCCTGGAATTTTAATTTTAACTTAGCCTTAAACTTATTTGAATTTATATTTCCTCTGGGTGTGCGATCCCTGCTTAGTTCTTCCAGATAGCGTCATTTGACTTATCTTTATTGCTGGTGTACGCCTTCATCATATTTTTCTTGCGAATCGTCAAACCGACCAATTGGTTCTGTATTAATCTTCATTCTGCCCCAATTTTGCTGCTATATAGCTAATCATTAAATCAACCTTTTAGCTCTGTAATAATCTAATTTATCAATTTACTTTGGCACAGTTCCGCCGCAAGGGCCCCAACGAGGAAGGTCTCATCAGTGAGGTGGATTTTGCGGAGCTGTTGTTGGCGTACGGCGGATATCCTCCAAATAAAAAGTCCCGGATGCTCAAGAGAATCAAGAAAACTTTCAGGGTAAGAACCTATATTAATTCCAAGACGTGTTACAGTTGGGTTTTCAATGCCTTTCAACTACTGGCGTGTGAGAGATGTGAAGTTTTAGCTTCCTTTTCCAAGGGAGGCACTCGTGTTTACGTGAAAATCAGTGCCTGAGCCTGGAGTCGAACCCTTACTTCCCAGCTGCGAGGCTATCACGCTAACCAGTACGCCATGGAGCCCCTCGTCGTTTAGTGAGCACGTCGTTTTGACGCACTAATTATGTCATGGAAAGCGAGGGTGATTTCAGGTTAAGAGGCAATTTCAAATTCAAATGCAGTGTAATCGGGTAAATTGAGGCGCTTTGTGTCAGACGGGCCGAGATGCCCAAGGCTGATTTCGAGTAATCACCACTCAAAAAGTTAAAAACTGTCATAAAATTATTATTTACGTACATATCAAAGTTTTTGGTGTAATTTTGAGAAATAATCACTCTAGATTATAGTTAAATACATAGATATGTATAAAAGTAAGAGTAAGCCAGTACTCAAGCCACTGGCGTCTTCACCTGTCTAGCACGGATCGCCTCTATTGTCATAGCTTTTTACGGTATCGTTCGCTCTCGACTATAATCTCGGTAATGCCATTCAGACCGTGACCTGTTTAATGAATTTCTTCAGAACGATGACGCGAAGGGCATTAGCAGGGAAGATTACCTGCACTTCTTCCACTTCCTAAACAACATCAACGACGTGGACACTGCCCTCACCTTCTACCACATCGCTGGGGCATCCATTGATCAGGGTGAGCATTTCAGGGAGCGCTTTGAAGGTGTAAATTGGTGCCATCTGCAAGGAACAGTCAAAAATTCCCCAGTTCTCCTAAAAAATTGTCTAGAATTTTCACCGGCCTCAGCGATTTTACAAATATTGTATTTACAGTGAAACACGTTACGGACGTGTATAGATTTTTTAACCGATCTTATGTAAAAAAGATTTGTGTTTTAAAAAATCAACGTTTAAACCATTTCTGTGAGAACTTTTTGACTATCCATAGTATAGGTTAGATGAAGAGACTTGCTGTATTACCCTTCTTACTTTACTCTTGAGGTGCCTCTGCAGGATTACGTCTGACCGCACCGGACTTAGGTAGACTGCCAAGATTGGCCCGCTTAACGCGTTTCTTTTGTTACAATATGTTCTCTTGTACACGAGATGTGGAAATTGATACCTGGAAACTCCTTAGAGGGTATAGGATAGACAATAGGATTAGGCTTGCCTGCCCTATGCGATGGGGACTGGCGACTTAAAGGGGGCATTTTTAGCTTTAGCTTTAAATAGACCTTAGCTTTAAATAGACCTCCAGGACTTTTGTCTTTCGCGACCACGTTACTTCTTTAAATTTTCACACCTTCTTTGCTATCTCTTCTTTGTCTTTTCTCCCTCTTCCTTCTTAACTTGCTATTTCTATGTATGGGGAATTCGGCGTGGGAACACACCTGTGCAGGATTCCTTATTTCTGCTGTCCATGCTAAATACTAAATGGTCCTTTCTTCTCGTCACTCTCTTTGGGTCCCATTTCATGTGGATAGAGAACTTTAAACTGACTAATAATCAGTCAATGAGACCAGTAGAGGTTACGGCAAATTGTTTTGATGCATAATAGTTGGAAATATAGGATTGACAGAAGTCGCAGGAAATGACGTGTGTCATACGAGGGGTGGAAATTGATGCAGGTGGAGGCTACGGGGAAACAAGGTAGCATGCGATTGGCTAGAAAAGAATGTCAAGCACAAGTTACAGCGAGATGATGACTGTATGATGGCTGGAAACAGATGCCAGTAGAGGTTACTGGAAATGGTGTGTTGAACGAGGCGTGAACAAGATACCAAGCGGAGGTTGTGAGGAAGTGTTATCCACGTGCACGTCTTTCTATCCCTCTATTTTTACAGTGACGCTAAAACACGTGGCCAAGACGGTAGCCCACGTGCACCTCTCCGATCATGTCGTGAATGTCGTCTTCACTCTCTTCGACGAAAACAGTGAGTGTGGGGTTAGACAGAGCTAGAACAGTGCGTGTCGTGTTCGACTTGACAAGATCAGTGCGTGTCGTATTTGACTTTACGAGAATAGTTTTAGATTAAATAATGAATGTCGTGTTAGACTTGAGGTAGAGGTACTAACCGTATTATATGAAGCATTTTATGTTATCACGCTAATTTGTAATGATTTTGAGCCTTACCATTTGTGTTTCAAACAGCAATTATAAGGACGTGGGAGCGATCAGCGATTGAGTCCAATTTTACATTTTCATGCAATGGTCCCGCCCGACTCGACCCCTTGGGCACTAAGCGTCCCTCTGTAACCTCAACGAGTCAGCCCACGTAACCAACCCATCGAGTTACCGTTTTTTCTTTATCGTAAACTCGGTTGAGAATTTTCTGGGAGCCGCAGGTTGTTACATGGCGAGTGACGTCCTGCCTGCTCGCTGTTCAGGTTGACGGTCACTAATCGGGCAATACTTCTGTATTGAATTGTTCCCTAAGCTATTTTTGGGGAATAACTTTTCCCTGAACTAATGTTTTTTCAAGACCTAATGGTTGCTGTCGTGTTCATAAGTAATTCAGCCTAATTTCGCAACCTCTACTATCTTAAAATCTATGATGACTTTCTCAGCGCTAATAATTGTACGATGTGTAGGTTACGTACAATTTAGCTCACCTCGCGACTCTTTCCCACTTGTTTAGACGACGGGCAGCTGAGCAACCGCGAGTTTGTGGCTGTGATGAAGAACCGCGTGCAGCGAGGACTGGAGAAGCCCAAGGACACGGGCTTCGTGAAGCTGCTCACTTCCGTGGTGAAGTGTGCAAAGGAGACTAAGCCGGTGTTGCTCGATATTTGAGGGTTGCCTAGGCAGCCTGACCACATCAGTGGCACAAGCGCTGCCTCCTCTCCAGTCAAGGGATCTGTTTACGAAGCTGCCGGGGTTACTCGGACCGGGGCTGTGATCCCTAACCCAGGTCGCACACATGGGTGGAGTCATCACTGCAGCGGGTGCACTTGCCGAGGACGGGCTTCCCCTCAGTAGTGCTGCTTCAGCGTCCTGTTTGGAAATGAATTATGGTCGTTTCAATGTGAAGTTGTTCATGCCGACGATAGAATCGTTGCGGCTCTTATTGATTGGAACGGTTTTTCGCGTAGTAAAAGTAGTTCATATTGGCGATTGAAGCACTGCGGCATATGTTGATGGAAACATTGACTTTTCGCGTAGTAGAAGTTGTCCACGGTGATGATAGAAGGGCTTCGCCTCGTGGTGATAATTCAAACGTTGGTTTTTCGCGTAGATGTCCATGCTGGTGATAGAAGCGCAGTGTTCATGAATATTGAACCGTGGATCTTTTTGGTTACTTTCTTGATTGAAAGTTTCTACAGCGAGAGAATAATGATTGCTTCTGAAATTACCGCCGGTTAAATCGAGAAATTTAGAAACGGTTAAGCAGCTTCTTTTGTCTGCCAATTTGCTGCCTCGTCCTTGTATGCATTATGGTATTATCTGCCTGCAAATTTGTGCATAGAAGTTGTTGAAACTTGTATCTGAACAAAAAATGTATTTCTATCATATATGAAATCTCGCTTGCAAGTGGCCAAATTCTCGTACACTTCTGTCTCGTCTACTGCCCAGTGCAGTATTTAATATTAGTTTGCTGACAGCGCCCGATTTTACATGGCGCTATTTGGTATGAAGTGTAGAGAGAGTGGTTGTGGTCGGGACGTTTTATTTCTGTTTTGAATAAACTCTATCACCAGTATTCTTGTTCTTTAAAAATGGAACTTCCGGTGTACAATGCGCACAGATTTTTCTAATTTTGTCTCCAACAAAGTTACAAAGAAGGCTGGAGCTAAATTCGCTCGAAAAGTGTAGGTCTTTAACCGTATTTACCACAGAATTTAAGCAATTCTTGCATTGATGTATTTAACTCTTGAACCTTTCATTGAAACTACTTCTATTTCCAGTTTACCTTTTAGCCATAGTCATTGCCATAAAATTTAACCTAAAGGATAGTTCACGCATGGATTAGAGCCCATCGAAGTACCGTTGTCGATATATATTTTATCAGGTAGAATTAGTGTCGAATGAACTGAAATATTGTTCCTAAAAATTGTACTGCATCAGTTTGTCTCTCTCTCCGGATTCTCTTAGCTGATGTTGTCACTACTGACCTTGCATTATTTACCTCTTATTGCAGTGTCTTACTTTCATTATTTGTTTGCTAATTTAAATTTATGCCGTCAGGGTAGTCTTTCAATTTTGCGGTTTTATCATTCTATTGATTCTAATTATTATTTATGTTACATACGTGCATGGAAAATACAATATTTTCTTCTTCTCTACTGTGAAACCTAATGCATGTTTTGATGTACTATCTCAAATTACTTACTGCCCCGGCCCTGACAGCCATGAAATTCCTGAAACTGCTGTCGTAATATATCACATATTCGAACATCAAAGTTCACTATTTCACACCAGTATAACTGCGCCTTTCTCGCTCGGGGAATAGTGTACGCCTCTGCTGGATGCCAGTGCAAGTGGGTGTGGAAGATTACGAACGGGTGGACCGAGCTGCCGTCGAACGACGGTGTTTCCATTGGAGGTCTGGTCCCATCAGAACTGTCATTACCACTCTGACACGAGGCATGGACTCTGGTACACGACAATACACTACGAAAAGTAAATGGCATGGCTCTCTTCTTTCTGCCGTAACCGACGAATGGAGGTGTGTCCCTGAAGAATTGGTCACGCTTTGTTCACTCGGGCCACCTAATTGAGCGTTGCTCTAGGGCCTAGGCGCTACTGCTAGGCCTGCTTCGTCCTCTCGACTGTTGAGGAACTCCTTCCTGAGTGTCCGAATAACGACGATAGCAGGCCGCTGTGCTACCTGAGCCTCGGAATAAACGACTGTGATCAATGGCTAACGGAAATGACTGTAAAACAACATAACAGATGATTCGACACCAAACCTTTGAAGAGATAGATATCTAGAAATGTACATCTTCTTCTCCAAGTTGTGATGCCAATTCACTGTGATTTTACCATTGTGTGACGTCTGTCCTTGCCCCGCACCCTAAAATACTAAGCGTGCAGGAACTCAAATTTTCAACTTTTATCGTTCCACCTCTTGAAAACTTCAGATCTTCTGCGATGCCAGGAGTTGAGTGAATTGGGTTGTGTTTTCAGTGCGAGCTAGGCGGAGGATCAAGAAACGCTAATTACCAATGGCTAACCACTACTTCTATTTCAACCCAGTTCTATGTTTTGCGTTAGCCTGCACCATCTCGTTAACACAATTTCTTTGTATCAGAGGTGAGACATTGGTTTACCGTTTAATTTATTCCCAGTATTAGTGCATGTGTTGAAGAGCTGAACATTTTGCTTTGCTGTTGTGAGAGCTTTCATATTTTATCTATTTCTCTGAAATAATTTTAAAATTGCATTTAAGTTTACCTTCATACGAATTTTTTTTGGTAGGGGTCTGCATTATTCTCTTATTTAGCGATTTCGACTCCGACAATAACTGATGTCGATATTTAGTTGGTGTGTGTTAATGTTGAGCCTAGGTTTGATTTCTATGTACTGCGATAGGCGTGTGAACGTTGATTTTTTTAGTTTAGATCAATATGCTATACGAAAATTACGTGCTATTGAGCTGTGTTATTGATGATTGAGCTCTTAGCGATTATTTGCTATAATGAATTTCTTTGCTTACGCTGAATTTAGCAGTTTAGGAGGCCTTGATTTAACCTTTATTAGGGTTGCTTTTGCACCGCACGGTTGTAGCAAGGAATGTATTTTCTGTAATTTCATTTTAAAGGAATTTTCATTTAGAACCCTTTGATATTTACTACTGCTTCTGAAAAAGAAACGCTGTGGCAGCTACAGTGGTTAGCCCTTGCGCTCATTTTAAGGCGTTGAAGATCTAAGTAATTTTATGCTATTTAATGAGAAATATCGAATCGTTTGTGGAAGCATGTGGATGCACGATATTTGCCATATTTCCCCGATGTATTTGTTGATCCATTGAATACTGGCCATAAATTTACGCTAATTTTCAAGTTCGTTGCATGTTCTTGGGTATTAATTAGAATGTACAGAAAATGTTACGCATGTCATCTAGGACTAGTGTCCATAACTTGATCACTTTGTGTGCGGCATGAAATGTATTTATCTAGATTCTCCCTCGTTCTACGCGTGAGTTAAATTTCATATTTACAAGGCTTGAAAATTAATGGCCGAAGAAGCTAGTTTTCGTAGAACGATTGTCATGGTTTCAATTTGGAATAACATTCTGCCTACGGACCATGATGAACGGGTATTTTTAAAACACAATTCAAGTTGCATAGACGGTGATTAAGTTTCCACTGTATTATTTTGAAGGGAAATATGAAATTCTTACGATATTATTTAATACACGATAATTTTATTTACGTACCATCTAGCGCTGTTGAAATGAAAACAAGCTTGATTTCATAGACTGACACTTGCGTTAAGTCTAAGTTCATTATAGTAGATGGTTTCATTTATGAACGCAGGATTGCGTCAACGAGTTGTGTTGCGTCCAACATCCAAAATTGTCTTGGCAGAGAAGTCTTTCAAAATATCTGATCACCTTAATTTTCACGGGTCGGCGTTATTCGGAGTTTGAGTGAAGGTAGCTTGATGGTGTGTAGTGTTTGTTACCATTATATAATTTTCTTCAAGAGCGAGATTAGCCATCCATTACAGACTCGGCAATTCGTCCAGATTCGGTTTTTGGTTTGTTTGAAGGATCACGATTGCATTTTCATATTTATCGTTCTTTCATGCGAGTATATTATTTAATTCCCAATTAAATCTCGCTTCACTCGTTCATCTTGAATAAGAGCTCAGCACACAGCACCTTTCGGGCGTAACGCGCGCCGTGTCCACCTCCCGACACTACGTGCTATTATTGCTGTCTCAATTGGGAGCAAATTGTTTCAGAATTCTAGCCATTCGTTATGTATCAAACTTGAAGGAATAACTTGACTACGAATAAAAATAAATGATGTTCATCCAGAAAATTTTTATTAAAAAAATCACGATACGTCATAGCGGGGTAATTGTTGGGAACATTGATAGGGGTAAACTTGGCTCCATCCCATCGGAAAAGAACCGTGTAATAGAGAAGAAATGATTTGGGAAATAAAAGCCCTACGTAATGATTAGATGAAACAATGAAATGGAATGAAATGATGGGGTGCTAGGAAACTTAGATTAAGACATGGAGCAGATGCCTACTTTACTAATGTCGATGTCTAACTTAGTTTGAAAACATCGAGAAGACTTTCGTCAAAGATGTAGTTTAGTAGCTAAGTTACAACTCGTCGAACAGTGATTTATCAACACGATGTTGATTAAACGTAGGTTGTTTCATCTATATCAAATACAAATTCTTTTTTTCTCGTCTAACAGAACAAAAATTTGATACGTAACTGTCAAAACTCGGATGAAACTATTTTGCAGCCATGAATATATACCTTCCTTGAATGGGCATGAAATGCGTCGACTGAAGACACAAAATGAATAACGCTCAGATGCTGAATGGCCTTCCCGTTAGGGAGTACTTTCAAGAAACACACGGAAAACTTCAACTCCGGATAACATCCTCCGTCTACTTCATCTATAGCTGTAAAATCCCTTTCATTACCTGAAAAGAGCTCCAATTTTAGACAAGAAAAATCTAGTTAACCTGAGAGTGATTTACGTTATACTACATACGACAGGCGAATAAATTTATACAACTATTACTTTCAAAAACACGTGGAGTGTTCATGTCAATACATTCACCACAATCGCAATAACAAAAATTCAATTTCTAGACAGCGCAAGAGTGGTTTATCGCCTCATTCGTAAGAGCTTCATGATCAATTTTTTCAGATTTCTCAGAAGTGTTTTACCTGAACGGCATTTTTATGCACACTGAAACGTTCGTGCAAAACCTGCAGCTCGATTAAACTTTGAAAATCGCAAGATGTTAAAACAGTAAAGAAATAATGAAAAACGCGTATCATCCCGCTGATACAGACCACACACCAACTAGCACCTCCAAAAAAGTGACACCCAAGCTCAAAATGATCCCATGATCATTTCTTTGAGGGCATCAGGAGCAAATATAGAAACGACTGGCACAACCAAAGGGAGTTACACGGCTTCCACAAAATGGTTCTTCAGATATGACATCATACCAAATGCTCGGAACCTCTTCACACCTGGAACAAATAAAAAACATGTTATTCATCACGAAAATAAAGCTAAAATTAAAACAAGAAACTACGCATCACTAAAATAATAAAATGACAAAAGTGCGTGACGGATTTGAGATTTCTTATAGCAAAACATCAAGCGTATCTTTTGAATAACGTAGTAAACCTTGTAAAATTACGAAATTCTCTTTCAGAGCATATAACGAGAAGAACTGTTGATTTTCAACCACTGATACACGTTTAGTACACAGATGCATATTAAATGATAATTAGCGAGTTCTCTAATGGGTAATAATTTTGTATCTTCATTGGAGTGCTATTCAACGTGTAAATGTTGAGCATTCACGTATCACCGCTTAACACGCTATGTAGGTTAGATGAAACAAGAAATTTGTTGGTGTCAGTGACGATATCCTAGTGTGTATTATTAAACACCTGTTTCACATGAACACAGTTGAAACCCATGTATTGCAACATTCATTCCTTAAGTATGCATCGCTGCAGTAGGCATATGAGAGGAAATAGGGGTAGGTTAGTTGCTTTTGTCCATCTTACGTTATGGGGACAAGCGCCCTCAGAGGAGCATTGCCAGGCTACTTCAGTTTTAGATAGGTCTTCGGGACTTCTGTTGTGCCCACTTTGCTTCTTTCCATTTTCATTCCTTCGCTATTTCTTATTCGCCTTTTCTTCCTCTTCCTTCTTAACTTGCTGTTTCTATGCGCAGGGGATCTTGTGTGGTAACACACCTTATGCATACATTCCCCGTTCTTTTAACACATTGACTGCGATACGACCCACTGGTGGGTCGTTTTGCCCCTGGGAAAATAATATCATCGCAGCCAACGTGTTAAGTTCATAGTAAATGGTCCCTACTTCCGGTGCGAGATGGTCTAAGTTACTGAACCGCTGCTATCATTACCACTACTACTATTACTACTACCAAGTATACATATAGCAAAGACACCACAACCCTGTTTCAGACATGGACTCACCGAAGACTTTCATGAGCTGAGCATCACAGATGGCAAACTGTTTCTGTTTGGGATCTTGGAGGTTCCTCTCCTTAATGACAGCCCACAACTTCTTGACCACCTCGTGACGAGGCATGATCTCCGCACCGACAACATCGGCGAGCTCCGGGGACAGGCGGAACGACTTGGTGAAAGCGGATTTCTTGCGACCACCGCCGCCACCGCCCGAAGGTTTCTGCGCACAAACGGTCCAGTCACTCGTGCTGCCATATATCAAGACAGATTTCGATGTTCTCATTTGGTTTCATGCTAACTATATTCAGTCCAATGCGTGTTTTACCAAAACTATTACAGATATTAATAGTCGATATTGTCTAATTTACGATATCCTGTTATACCGCTACATGCTATTGATAAAAAATAACTCCACAAAATCTGTACATAGTGTCTTAGTATTACAGATACCATCAAACCGGCTGATATTGAATCTGGGGTTTATAGTTTGATTCAAGTTCAAGGGCACTTCAAAAATCAAATTTCAATTTAAGTATGTACAAATAAAACCCAATGACCTCTCCCGTCAAACAATAGTGATCGTTTGAAAACAGTCCGTTATACCTATACAAAATTAAAGAGCTGCATTTCATTAAAGTCGAACCACGATCCTTCCACACATCCGATTGTGTTATTCTGAACTCCCTACAAATTAAATTCAATTCAAAACGCCTTCCTGAAAAATATTGGACATGGTTTCATAGCACCAATGAACATTCTCTGAGGGATTTCGTGATCGCAGGAGAGCTTCCGACGAGAACGGATGGATCTCTGAATGCTGCAACGTATGACGCGTCCTGCTTACAGAGCACCATGTTTTAATCTAACACCTGCGTAGCCATCAGTTGACGGCTCCAGGAGATTATGTAGATAGTAACAGAACTTAGAGAACATGAGATTAGAACTTCATGCACTACTGATAGAAATTCAGTTCAAACGTTACGGTGATAAAAAAATGAGATCTACGCAATACGAAAAGCCTTAACAAGATTAAATATTACTACGAACAGACGATTATAGAACTAAATATCAACAACATTAATATCTTAGACGTGATAGTCTCTAAGCTTCCTACGGTTTACATTATGCATGGACTTTCAAAGTACAACATGCGCTGAGAAGGTAAGAACTGTAGAAAATATTGAGTAGAAATTCACAATGAAATCATAAAAACAGCTCCAAACATGTTATATAACACCTTCAAATTCAGATACAACGGGCAGAAGCACCCTTCTGAAATTCCAAAATATAGAATTTCAAGTTACCGCATAAATTAAAAAAACACACAACCTACTCTTTTCCAAAATATTACAAGCACTCTACCCTTTGTTCCCTTTCTAAACTATCACCAACACTTCATCCTTTGTACCCTGCCCAAAACATTACATTCCACCCATTGTTCAAACTGGGACAAATTTTAGAAGCACGCGGAAAAAATAACTGACTACAATCGATTTTAGAAAGTTCGGAACAGTCGCACTGCTTAGTCGTTCAAATCTGAGACAGAAGCTAATACATAATTAACACTGGGATGATAGAACACTAGTGGTACCAGGTAGCCCATCTGATGAACAAATTTGTCAAGTTTCTTCTTATTATATTTCTTAAAGTAAGAACTGGTGAAAGAGCTCACCTTTTGTAACAATCCTTCAGCCATCTATCGACAAAGTTAATTCATTCAATATAAACAAATTTAAGTTTATAATATCGATTACTCATTCACAGTTACTTGCAAAAAACACCCTAGAGAAATTTTTACAACTACATGAATCCCGTCGCTCTACACCTATACATCAATTGCCTACCCGTCAAACAAAAGCAAATATTTCGCCAGAGGGCATTTGTTGGTCCAAAATTGCATTCATGTACTTTTATGCAATGGATTCAATAATGAAAAAAAATCGACATTCTTCGCGCGCTACTGAAACTTCATTTGAAAGAATAAGATTGCATACATGATGTCGAGCGCTTCACCTCCAATAAACGACCATCAACATTTATAACTTCATAACACCTATACTTAATGTTCAACAAGGACAGAAGTACCAACATAAAATCCCCATACATATTCCGCGACCGAACAAGACGGTCAAGTACAGGGAAATTCTCGAATCATCTCAAGTACTTTACACAAGGTATACTCTCAAGGAAAATACCTAGAAAACATATTTTATCTTGTGTAGCTATATAGTATTCTTGTCTAACTGACTTGTACAATATACCGGTCCTGAACAAAACAAGGAAAATAATTTGATATGCAAATAAAGGTGTAGCCAACTGGCGTTAGAGTGACATCACTCTGGCATAGTCTCAGCAAGGTCAAATTCACGTCGTTACTCCTAAAAACCATCATCTCACTATGTAAAAATCTACACTGAGAAAATATTGTTCAAATAATTAAAAACCCAGAGTTAATATTCTCTTCATAAGTGATCCCTCATTATATTCATTAAATTATACACAAGCTCTACTGAAGTCTTGAAGGTGAGTTACGACCTAGTCCAGTAAAGTTATTCAGCACAATGCTTTCCTGATCTGTAAGTATTTTATCTCTTTTTTTCAACGACCCACAATACTCCCCTCTCCCTACAGCATCATCGACAGACACACACCTCACTCATTATCACCTAAATAAATCGGTATCATAATTATCAAATCGTATCGGTATCATGATTACCACCTGGATTATCGGTATCATAATTATGAAAGTGACTCAGCGAAGCGTAACACTAATACGAAACTCGCATGCAGTGTAGAGTAACCCTGAAAAATTGCATTCAGATTGCACCCAAAAAGATACCAACCACACAAAATTAACCACGTGCTTAAATGTAAATGGAGAACAGCTTTTGATTGCTGAACATTTTTTAAAAGAGAAGTACAGAGAATTGATCAATGTTTTTATAAACCTTCAATCCCAACTTTTTCATCATCACAATCATACAAAATAAAAATTAGTACATGCGAATCGTTTTAAGGGGACCGTCTCGCGAAAAATGGGTTTTGAATGGGAGTTTTGGTTCTATAGTGGAATTTGGCCCTTGGGTGGGGGGAGGGGGGGTGGTTGTCCCATAAATATTGGAAGTTGAGCAATTACGATGAAATTTGGTTAGCATATGCAAAATGAATAAGAATTTTTTGC
>VOMN01111763.1:0-17000 GCA_014899125.1 Orchestia grillus
AATGCAACTCAAAGTTTCTGAAAAAGTGTTCCCCAGTGTTATCGATCTCAAATTTGTGCCCTGCATCATTAATTCACAAAAACCTTAAATCGTGACCGAATTCTCATTCACTTGTATCTAACATTTGCTTTTCTTTAATTAGTGCCTGTCACTGCCACTGACGCACATCTCGTGACACTTATCAGTGCTTATACTTCGTAACTCTTAGCGGAATTTGACGCTCAACTATATCTTCAAAACTTCCATTGGCTTACTCAAGCCAGACTATTTCGGCCATCATCAATCTTACTGCCAGATTCAAGAAAGGTGAAAGAAATGAGAGAAGCTACGTGTGACATCACGTCCACATTTTCACAGGGTTCCAAAGCCTGTTGTGCATTTTCTTAGCTGACACTAGCACCATACCCCAGTCTTAAAAAAGGTAGCTTACAATGAGAATATTCGTCTTACATTAGAGAGCTGTATCTATACTACATTAAGAGCCGCGTCTGCCTGTCTGTCTGTCTGTCTGTCTGTCACATCCACTAGCAGAAAGTGTGTAGTGGGCGTATCTGTGATACAAACTTCATCAACCCCACAATTCACCAAAAAATTTCGTAGTGTTGAAATGACTTTCCTTAATAACTTACTAGACAAATAATTTTATCACTTCATTTTTTTAAAATTTTGAAATATTGTTCGACATGCACGACGATATTACTGAAACAAGACGAAAAGCAGCTAGATGACGCCCACAAGAGCGGCCCAGAAGGCTCCGAAATGAATGGAGAGAGTCAGAACGACAGATACACACAAGCAGGCGGCGCAATGCAAGAGCCAACCGCACTGTTGAAAGTCGAGTCCAAGGGGCAAGAAGAGATGCTCAACAGCACCGTCAGGATCGACAAAATTTGTCTCGGCAGAGAATAGAAGAAGCTTTGCTGCAAAACGCTCAATAACACCGAAAAGCGCGAGAGAACAAGTCGCAAGAAAGAAGGAAAGAAGTTTTTCAACAAGATGTGAATTATCAGAGACAAAATAGACAAAATCGACTTCAATGCAAATTGAATGTGGCTAGACAATGTGACATAGATTCTCTTATGAACATAGAATTGAATGTACCACCTCTTAGTTGTGGTACAATGGAAGTACATAGTAAACAATAGTAATCACAACTAAAACCAAGTAAACCAACTGTTTACCAACTAAATATTCATGTTCGGCGACGGGGGGGATAGACAAGTATAAATGATATAGACTCACCTGTATCAAGTGGTGCTGGTGCAGAAACAAATGCTGTGCATCGAGCGAGTCAAAGCTGTGATGGTCGAGCACGCACCGAGTGACCAGACCCAGCAGCTGCGCCACCTCAGGCGGTGCGACACTGCCACTCCTGAGTGGATTCCGACCGCCTCTCACTGCGTCCGAGTGATCCCCTTCTTTGCCAGGCTTTTCTAAAGAATTTCGATCATCGTTGCCGGATTTTTCTTGATCAAGGTAGCTCCTTGAACGAAGTGCAAAGATTGTCGGACATTTTGTCAGCAAAAAATTAACGACCTGAAAAAGAAGCAGTGCGGTAAGTTCAGCGAGTCACTAGGAAGGTGTAGAATTTCATAGCAACGACTTAAACGCGTAAGATTAAACAAAAAACGGAATAAATTTTGAATTTCATATTTTTCATTCTCCTCTTGAACAGGTTAAAAAAATACCTCAAACACAACTGAACAAAAAAAATAAATAAAAAAATAAAAAATTCAAATTCGAAAGAAAGAGCGTACTAAGCTTTGTAAAAGAACTGGTCACAAAATGAGAGGCAAAGTACCAAAAAGAGCATATTGAGAACTCGAGTAAAGTAAGGTTACCTTAGGGCAAGCAGCTTCTGGAAGTGAACCAGATCGCTCGTTGGCGGATGTTGAGGAACAAAATTGGTCCAACTCAAGAGCATGATAAGGTATTCCATCATCCAATATAACTGCGAGAGCTTCTTCCATAACACACGAGCTGAACGCTTTCCTCACGTCCTTCAGGGACGCACTGGAACAAGAGGCAGGCCGCGATGATTTCATCTCGAATTGCGTCTCGGCTCCTGAGCCTAGCAATGGAGGCAGGCCGTCAGCGCCAGAGACTGGAGTGTCGTCAAGTGGGAGGGATGAGTGAGTTTTGGACAGCCGAGTGAGCTTTTTTGACAGAGGTGGCACATCCCACGATGCCCTTCGTTTTAGATGTTTATCACATTGCTCTCGAAGACATGGAACTTTGGAAGCAGTTGAAGAACCCTTAATCTGCTCATGAAGAAATCCGAGACGATTTTCGTCGAGTATCTTACCTAAGCTTTCGGACACAAGCTCTCCAGCAACGATTTCATCAGCACAAGTGGGTGATAATTCGACACTTCTATCATCAAACTCTACTAACTCTTCTTCACCAACATTATCTCGTTGAGATTTAAAGGTGTACAGATCTTCAGCATCTGTGACAGAGCCTAATGCACTATCTGATGCATGAGCTTCTTCATCGTCGAGAATATCTTTAAGAGCTACAGCAGCCAAGCAGCAGAGCGTTATTGAGTAGCTCGTTTGTTGGAAGCGAGGCTCCACGCCTTCCCAAACGGCAGACCACACGGCGCTCCGATGTCGGCTCACGAGGTCTATTGAAAGTAAAACCGGTTGTATGGCTATACCTTCAATAATGTTGATTTATGCATCCAATCATTTGAGGTAAACAGGGTATACCACGGAACGGGACAAATGAGGTAAAATGAGCTTTAGAATGTAAAGCTTTTTTCGTATCTCACAATCAGGATATACACATAATCTCCTTTTAGGCAAGGACTAATGCTCTGTCAACTCAACAGGGAAATGAATTCATGATAATCTGCAGATCACAGCGCCTATGAATTACCAATAAACTACCTTGCTCAGGATGATCGCTATTTTTGTTGACGTGATCGATGAAGAAGTCTATAGTAAGCTGACTGTCGGGCACCACTGCAGGTACAACGTGTGAGTGTCGAGCGTGCAGGAAGCGCTGCACTCGCTCGAGCACTCGCCACGCTCTCACGAAGGTGGCCGCTGCGGGGGCATACCGAGCCTGGACCTTCTTGGTCTCTTCCTCGAGTCGCTTCTTCATCACCGCCAGCTCAGCGCAGGCCTGCAAAATGAGGCCTCCTTCATTTGGCTTTGGAATGTCGCAGACGATGGAAGGAAGGATGCGAGCACGGGTGAATATTTGAAGTGAGGGGCTACAGCTACGACTGGTAGCGGGAAGTTTAGAACAAGGACAATTCTAATAAATCGAGAAGTAAGTTTTTGATAAAAACTGTGATCAGCAAATTAATAGAAGCGTCAAGCGTAAAGATTAATTGCAAGAGCTATTTATTGCATTAATTAAAATTTATGAAATATAGGAAAAAATCAACATCATAAAATATCGAAGTATGTGTTCAATATATCATAACTATGACAAACGCCAGAGATACGAACAAACTACATTTTCATTATAACATACGAATGTTGGATTAGAAGTCATAGGTAAAATTCAAAGTTATTCTGAAGGATATTCCATGCATGAATTGTAATTAATTTAACCCAGAACAAAGATTTATTTTCTGTTTTTATCAATAGTGGCCTGCTTGTGCGCGTAGCTGTGGAGAGAGAAAAGCTCACACCAGCTCTTCGGGAAGAGAAAAGCTCACACCAGCTCTTCGGGAAGAGAAAAGCTCACACCAGCTCTTTGAGAAGAGAAAAGCTCACACTAGCTCTTCGAGAAGAGAAAAGCTTACAACAGGTCTTCGAGAAGAGAAAAGCTCACAACAGCTCTTCGAGAAGGGAAAAGCTCACAACAGCTCNAGAAGAGAAAAGCTCACACCAGCTCTTCGGGAAGAGAAAAGCCCGCGAAACCCTCCTGAGTTCAGTCTTGCTGTAGTTTATCGAATAATATTCTTGAGGACTGAAAAACATGCACGAAAAAAGGGGCAAATACAATGTCTGATAAGTTCAAATCGTTATTAAAATAGCTATGATTATAAATCTCTGAAATAACTTAGAACACATTAAGGGATGCGAGATTTAAGCAATAATGACTGCATTAGCTTAACAAGAGTGAATTTCAATTGAAAGGCTTCCTTTTCGTGACTGAGCGGAGGCACATACAATCCCGTCTACAGGACTAAACATCGAGATGCATAATTACTTCTAACTATTCTAAATATAATATATAAAATAGCGGTCGTCTTAAACGCTTGATTGTGTTTACCATGGAAACTCATCTTTTGACTGGTTCAGGTGGCGCAACGGTGAGTTTTGCAGGAATTACCCACAATGAAAACAAGAAGCCAAGATAGCGTTACTATAAAATGTGAACTCACAGAGCGGTACAGAATATCTGAACTGACATAGCAGCAGCACACTTATTTGAGTTAAACTGCCTATTTGACGTACGGTATTAATGAAACTCGACCTTAATAGCTAAAAGTGCACAGGTATGTTATATTTCAATACACATTATCAGATGTTACTCGAGAGGGAAACAAGAAGAGATCACAATTGCCAGGAGCTGACTTATTGCTACAGAGACACCAGCGTGCATGACGCCCTGCCATGTTGTCTGCTGAGACCAGGAGAGGTCTGAGCTGAGGGCACCGCACCTCCTCGAGCTGACATACGGCGGCGCTGAGCGCCTCCACCACCTCTGCACAGACGGTCGGGGTGACCTGGCCAACGAGGGTGTCGGCACAGCGCTGTTTGGCCTCCCGGTAGCGGGTGGTCAAGTCGTCGTGGCAGCGGACGGCGGACAGAAGAGCTTCCTCCTCGCCTCCGTCCCCGGCTGCGTGGTGCAGCTGAGTGCGCACCCACGAGTGAACGAGTCTCTGGAAAATGTGCAGTACGGGTGGCGTCGGCTGCTCAGCGATGTGGCGTGGCTTCAGGGAAGACTAGTCAATTCTGACTGGGATTTTTTCATGCCGGGTGTGAGAGTAGGCTAAAGACTGCTTGTGCAAAAATATCCATTCAAGTCGATTGTGCGTACATCAATTGGAAACAAATGAGTCATAATTCAGCATTAAGGTGTGTGCGAATACGTGCTCATAACATTAAAACTTCGCCAAATAAAATTTATCCAAGTACATAAAATTACGGTTCATCTTGTATAACGAAACATATTCGCGCACGTGCAAAACATTCATGAACAGACAAAACTCTTAAACATTTTCCATATAATTAGTTCTCGAGAGCTCATTCAATTTACGCAGCTCGAGAGAGCTGTGTAAAAAGCAGCAATCATTTGTTAGGTTCAGTTGTACAGGGTAACTGGGGGCGGTAAAGGGAGCCAAAACGTTTACTTAACACTTTGAGTCCTCAACGGACACCTCAGTCTCAGCTTAGTTTTTACCTGATGCGTTAAGCCAGCCATATTGTTAAGAAATTTGGAAACCTATTTGTATTGATCAAGAGTTAGCCCCTGACTGATGAGTAGGGAATAGCTGAGGGAGTATAGCGTACCTGATCGTCGAGAGCGAGGCAGAACACCCGCGTGGAGCAGCAGAGGGGGCAGAGGGCGGCGCAGCAGGCGTCCTGCAGCACGGCGCACAGCCTCACCTGGCGCCCTGTGCAGCACAGGCGCCGGTAATGGCATGCGGTGCCGCACTTCTTGTGCACAAGTAACCCGAGAAAAACAAAGGCGTTTGCACGCTAAGGGGTTACTAGACTAGCAAATTGCCAGTTGCTGAACAGAGATCGAGCTCACCTCATCTCAATATTTATATTACTGACACCACTTGTGAATGCTAACCACTCCCAGGTACACAAAGCAAATTACTGACACCACTTATGAATGCTAACCACTTCAAGGTACACAATGTAAATTACTGACACCACTTGTGAATGCTAACCACTCCCAGGTACACAATGAGAACACGTTTCAGTAAAGAAGATATGAGGCGTGGAGCATTCAAGAATGAGTCCCTATTTGACTCGACAAGTCCATATCATCAACCAGAAGCCACATTTAACTACAAAATGACGGTAACTATCACTGTTAACATATGAAACTGAGGTGAAATGTTCACAATGTGGACAAATCTCTCTATTAGCTATAAAAAAACTCAGAATTTCTTCGTATGAAAAGTCTTTTATCTTCAATTGTATGGATCACTCGACTTTGTTAAATTCACTACACGTTGGATCGTTCTAATAAATGTACCATACCTACACATCTCATGTTATTGGTAAACATAGTATGAAATTACCAAATATATTTACTATGCATAATGATCATCGTGATATAAATTATAATAACATTCTGTGATAGTTTTTCTCTTAATCTCACCTCCAACAACATCAGCTGAGACAGTCTCGGTAGCCATCCCTATCCATAATATTTACAAATCTTCAAACTGACACAGCGTGCAAAACTCCAACCTTGACGCTCCTGAAGCAGTTCCTCAAGGAGGGAAAGCAGGGCTTGCGCCTCGTGGTGAAATATTCTTAAAAGAAAACTCAGTTCGAGTGAGTCTTTTGGGCCGCTGTGGCGGTCGCCACACGCGGGGGTGAGCGTTGGCGCCAGGTCTGCGATGGCGGGCAGGCTGGTCCATCGGAAGGACGGTAAGTAGGCTGATACCTGCACGGAAAGATGAGCGAAGAGTAGGACAAAACTGTAATATCTATTCTAAGGTCGTGTTGCATTATTAATTAAATTAATAGGTTAGCTTAAGGCGATGCGCGTTCGGAACTTACCATTTGGTGCGGGTCGATCACAAGAGCCCAGAAAGGAGGTGAGTTCAACGAGTAGTCCAGCCACGACTTCACCGTGCCACTCACAGGCTTCTCTGAAATTTCCAACCTGAAACGAGAATAAATTCTCTTTAGTTACTTCAGAGTGCGTTGAATTTGATTACTCACAGAAACAAGCGTGCAGCCGTCAAGATCTCGAGTTGACAAACCGTAATTGAAATTTAACAGGTTTAATTTTACACATTTCACATTTGTATCAAGAGTTTTCGCTTCTGGTGCTTTAAGATAAGCCGGTCAAAAAAAGAGAATAAAATCTATTAATGATCAGAAAATACTAATTCAAGCTTCCAATTTGACAAATTATTATAGTTCGACTAAACTAATTAATTGAACATAAGTAGTTTGGTGCTCACGCTTCCCAAGTGAGAGAAACAAGCACCGCACGCGACACATCATGTGCAATGCTCGTACGGAATTTTCACAACACGCCTCGGTGGGAGAAGTGAAATCCCGCCCTTCTCAAACGGCGTCGAAAAACTTAATGTGGACAGAAATTGTATTCTTTGGAGAGTTTTCATTAGTATTACTTGATACATCATTATTCTCTCGGTTATTATTTCCATCGCGAATCTCATGCGTGGGAACTTTATTTGAACCTTGCTCTACGCCAAACGGTGTCGACTCAACCCTTAATTCTTCTCCAGTTACCGCTGCAATAGCTCGGCAACAGCGCATATAATTTAATCAAGTCCTAAAACTCCAGAGGCCATTTCTCGTTACGGCACATTCACAACTCGATGACAGCGTTGGCAATCTTCACTTTTTCGCAACTCGCGCTATGTGTCCATCACTACAGTCCTCACGGACGACACGGACCTCAAGTGTCGGCTAACGGAGTTCGTCGAAAATAAAACCGGTGCATTGTAGGCAAGCCTTGAGTAATGATCACCACTGCACTCGTACACTTGAAACTCCCTACGCCCAACACGGTATAGCATGAAAAAGCTCAGGCGAACCAATGAAGCAGAGTATTTTCTGTCCTGTGATCTATTCCTCGGCGATATTATGATTGTAAATATTGCTGGCATTCAAATACTTGTCTTACTTGTATTTTTATCACGTATTTAATTCCTCTGACTGTAATTCTATGTATGAAGAAATGCCCGATCATGCAGCCGTGTGCACGATACAAAATAGCTCATTAGAAAACTACTATACGCTCAAAACCTCTAAGTTATGATCAGCCCAATTTGACTGAGAAGTGAGCAAGACTGACGTGAGGTCGCTGCAGGACTCCTGGTGCTGCAGAGAGCCCCGTGTGGCAGTACTGACGCCGAGCTCCGTGAGAGCGCTGTGGTGACGGCGCTGGTGCCCCTCCCGCGCAGCAGGGGGCAGCGCGCTGAGGTAGCTGAAGGCGGCCGCGTCCAGCAGACACTCGGCCGCCAGCTGCGGCTCTGCTGTGTTCAGCGCTTGCAGCTCCACCTGCCAGCTGAATGTTTTGTTCCAGTAACGAATACAGCGCGTCGCAAAAAAGTCCTCTTACACTTAATCGTTAATTGAGTGTGTATTAAATATCACTTAATTTTTTTCTCATGTTTATAATGAAAAATGTAATTTAATAATTTTTTAGTTAGTTCTATGTTGATCAGTATGTTATTTCATTGTCCAATAAACTATAAATACTAAATATTCAGTTAGGGTGTAATAACAATTTTTAGTTAAGATTGTCGCATACTTGAATGTTACACAAATATAATTTTCTGGAGGCCTAGTATACTAAAAAATATTGATCAAATTTTTCCACAAACTCATAGAACAGTTCAGCAAGAAAATGAAGAAACTTCTTAAGAAAATTCACAGAAACTGATGCGGTACTTCAATCAAAACATGATTATTTTCTCGACAAAAAGAAACAGAATGCGAGTAAAGTGTACACAAGCCGACGACAGAACGCAGGATGATGTGGGCGGAAATACAATGAAATAACTTAACAACAAATGCTTAAAAATATTGCACTTAAACCGAATTTTAAAGCGAGTTTTGATTACGTGTAACAAGCTGTCAAATGGTACGCCAGAAAGAAAAGACTACATATTACAATACTCCGCACTTGACTTAGGCTGCAGAAACAAAAACGGACATAAAACATGCACTGCAGCAAGGACAGTATGTACCGTTATGCATTCATGCAATACAGAACTGAGATAATAATCCACCCAGGTATAACATCTCTAACTCCAACTTGAACATGACGGTCGTCTCGCAGCTCCGAGGGCAAGAGCCGACACGGTCGAGCGTAATCAACGCTAAAGATACAGTGTTGGCTGCGCCTCGGCTTAAGTTTTGTTGTAAAATGATGCATGTTAGACACTTGTTCATGTGCGAGGATGAAGAATAAATATCTGTATTTACCCAAAAGGCAAGTTTCAATGCTGTCCCGTGTAAGCTAAGTTGTTCACATTTAATCATGGCAGCGTAGGAGATTTCGAAATACATTCGAAGAAACGAGACTAGGAAACATTCTTCAAATTATCGCCTACTTTTTTTCAGTGTAGCTAGAGTGTAGGATCGCATTTCCGCTCGTGCTGAGGTAAAAATACAGCCCAAAACGGCTGCTACACGCCTAAACTTTTAGATATTACCCACATTTTCTATTTTATATTTTCACCTTGTGCCGAAAGTTTGGATGCGCAGCAGGACTTGGGTGATTCGCTGCAGCTGCGCAGAGCTAAGAACAAGGGTCGCTTCTTTCTCGGTCCTCAGCTGCTCCTGCTGGGCCTGACGAGCTTCGAGCTCTTCTGTGGCGCGCTGCAGCTCCCTAATGCTGCGCCTCTTCAGCCCCAGCTCCAGACTTACCTGAAATGAGAAGGAAGAAATCGTAAAATTATCTCAGAAGCCTGTACCAAACGACGTGAAGTGATGTCACGTGCAGTTATGTGAGGTTACCGTAATGTTCTGACGAGTTTTAGCCCAAGCTAAAAATGTACGAAAGCCACAAGGAATACTTTAGAACCTGTATTCTGAAATTGGACAAAAATCTGTGTTTTATTCAGGGTCTTCTATTTTACTATTGCGTTGAAACGTAAAATTTTCAAAAACTCTGTACTTGCTTCCTCTATGTTAAGAAATGAATCATTCGTTTTTGAGCGCGTTCATTTTTCAAAGAAGGGCTACTCCTAAGCGATAAAAGCTGGTAGCAAATTTTACCTTCATCGTAAAGTGAGATCCCTGAAACATGGCTGCAGTGCGTGGGTTATCTTTCATTTATAAATTGAACTCACGGACGAGAAATAGGTCACTTATCGTTCTTCAGACTCCTGTTATTTATTACGTTCATCTATAGGTTTTCCAATCTGCGATCGAAGTTTAGGTTATACGCAAGTACTCAACACGTATCAGTCTTCATTCAATGCTGGAAATATATAGACTTGATTCTTAGCTGCTCCACAACGATGGGACGAAAGCTGCAGACGTCTCGGAATGGTAAGAAGGGGCTATTGAATTTGGTCGGGTTAAGGTGCCGACACCCAGTGAAGGAAGCAGGGGAATTTGCTGGTGTTTTATGCCATACGCGCATACAGGTTTGCCAGTAATAGAAGCTATCCGGTATATAAGGCAATTGAAGGCAAAATTGTGGTCAGAAAAAACTTCTAACCGATAGGGCCCGCCGCCGTGTGTCCGAATTATTGACCGAAATCGCTTTGCATCGAGGATGAAATGACTGCTAAACGTCAATGTTGGACCTTCTGTTGTTCCAGAAGTAACTCTTTTTAGGGAACTCCATGTTGTGGATACATGGAGCAGAGTAGCTCGTAGACAACCGATGTTAACTTTTGCCCACAAGACCATGCGCACTCGTATAAACTAGGCCAAAGCACACTCACATTGGACTGTAGAAGAGCAGAGGTATATCATGTTACCACACGATATCTCTCCACTCTATGAATCACGATTCTGTCTCTTCAATTCTGTCTCTTTTAACCCATTGTCGTATTCATCGAAGACCTCATGAAGCCTTCAACGAAGCCTGTGTGTAAGGAGTGATAAAAGGAGGAGGGTCTGTCACGTTCTGGGGTAGTTTCAACTGCACGAAAGTTGGTTCTTTAGTTGAGGTATCCGTGAAACGAACCAGCTTGGCTACGTTGAGCCGCTAGATAACCAAGTTGTATAGTTTGCACAATATCTGAATGAACAAAAACATGCTGCTTTGCCCTTCTTTCTTGGTAACAGCTGCTGAGAGCACCGGGCTTAAATTGTCATTAATTGGCATAACAAACATTCACGATGTCAGGTATTTCTATTGGCCGGCCAAGTCTCTAGACATGAGCCCAATAGAAAATTTGTGGGACCACCTAGAACGGCAAGATAGACGTGGAGAAAGTAGTTCAAGCACTGTGACCGCACTACGAGATCAGCTGATGCAAGGATGGTTTGAAATCGACCAGGTGTACATTAGGACACTTGTGGACTCAATGCAGCGCAGAATTGCCGCCATTATTCGCGCTCGTGGAGGTCCTACACCATACTGGTAGAAGGTGACTAATTTTTTGTCCGGGTAGCTTATCTTTATTACAAATTTTGTAAGTCCTGATGCTAATATTAGCCCCGTTGTGCAGCGGTTGATTTTCGTTACCACGTCCCCTGCGTTAAGCTGTTCCATTGTTAGGATATTTCAGTCAGGCTAGGTCTGAATGCAGTGAGGTTTTCGTTTTTAGAAGTTGAACATGTTTTTATAATTTTGTTCGTTATAAATATTTGGATAAATCGTAATTAGCTATTTTAAAAACTAAAATATGAGGGTTTTATCAAAACGCAATTTAAATGAGTGTTGCAAACAGGTAAGCCATTGCGCAACGGTGGTTAATTGGGTACCAGTGGCCCAATACGCGAACAACGCGTTAAACGAATGCTATGTTCTTTGACTGCCACTGGGTTAGGTTTTAGAAAAATTGCGAAGTCACTTTGAATTTCAATACCACGGTGCTGTAAGTATAATTTACAGGTTTGAGAAAACTAGATGAATGGGAGCTACAAATTAGCGGCATAGCAGTATACACTCGTAGTGACTTGGAATGAGAATAGTGACTGGGTTTCCCAGATGAAGTTTTTGACAGCATTCACCCTTCTTGTTATCGCTTGAAATTGTTACAATCAATCAATGAACCTCTCTTTCAATACGCCGGAATTAGGGGTCATCATTTTTAGCTAAATCCACCCTATATGTTCATCTAAACAGAAATCTATTCCTACGTATTTTACTCCATAGATTTGATATATTTATCAATAAATGAGCAGCAGAAAAATTCCCTCAGAGCACTTATGAGGGGATAACGTGATGAATAACAGCCGATGCAGGAAGTGATCTTCTCGTGTTCAGTCGTGTTATTTCAGCCTCAAGGACAAGCCAATAGAAGGTCGTGTAAAAACATTTCGAAACGGTGGAAGCTGTTATCACAGCCAATCTCGTTCCTGCTTAGGATACCTAAATTTAACAAGCTTATTTCACCATACTGTAACAATTGAAGAGAATTAGAAACGTTTCAACGGTTCAAGCGTAAACCGGGTCCAAACTGCCTGAGAAAAATCTGCATTACGTTCATTCAAACCTGAAAATCCGGCACGGGTTCAAGAGAAACAGCATTGCGCATCGCACAGACCTGCGTGGTGGCCTCCTTGAGCGCCTGCACGCGGTCGTAGCGGGGCCTGAGGTCCTCATGGTGACGCTTCCAGAAGCGCACGGAGTGCTGCAGGAATGACAGCAGCGCTCCCCCGATGTCGCTCACTCGGTACATGTGGTCCACCGTCATCTTTATTTGCTGGAAGGCGAGACGGTCTAACCCAATGGGAATTTAATCTTAAAATTGATTAGAAGAACTCGGTACAGTCGTCTCAATTGATATCAAAGGCTCGAACAGTTTCTTGACATCCGACCTGACTCCAGAATTGAGAGCAAAGTTAGTGTTCGATGTCAATATTTGGGCGTCTTCCGACACTGTCTTCAAACTTTAACTGATCGTTTGAAGGGCCCGTTAGCTCAGCCTTGTCCCTAAACGTAAGATCCGCCGGAGCGAAAAACCAACCCCGAAACAGAGGAATTTGATAGATTTTCAAAAAAAGTAGCGCTGTTTCTCGTAATCGGCCGGAATTAGTGGCCTGGATTAAGAAGCACAGTATTTAATTAAGAAGACAACGATTCCAACGAAAGGATGGAGGGAGAGTGCCCAGCTGTGTACAACGAGGCTACAGGAGCAGCATCTTCTCTGCTAGACCTTGTACAACCGAGTAAAAAACAAAAAATATATTCATTATCTTGGGTTCTACTGTTCCGATTTTCACTTTGCCTTCGGATTTGGAATTTTCCTGATTTTTAGAAACAGAGGCAATTCATTTTTTCATTCTTTCTGTACTTGCGCTATTTTGTTACTTTCAATTTCTGTCACCAGATGGGTTGGCTTTCCGCACCTGCGGGACTTATTTTACTTTCAGCAGCGGTTTTAGTCACACGTCGAGAAATGACGAGTCTAGTAAAATATTTCACGAAGACAAATATTTTTAGTATATCTTAAGATCCTCAGATACGAAATCAGTCAGATTTCTATGCGCTATGAACAGCTAAGCTGAAGAAGAAAACAACTGTAACGGACAACCTTTTCAGGATTATCATTCCTTGAAACTTTTAAAAAAGTTCATGTTAGCCATACATATACGATATTTCAGCAGTACGGCATTAAGCGGCAGGATTAGGATATAACGAACCAGGTTATTGAGATAAAGATTTATATCTGCCCCCTGACTGACCACGCAGTCTACCAGACTACGCTGTCTCCAGAGAGACTAGACACAAAACACTCAAGGGGGAACGGGAATTTGAGCCCACGCCCTACCCCCATACTACACTTCAGTAGTGGGTCATGACTGTACGCCATTCTTCCCGGGGTGTGTTTTGCCTCAATAATTTTTGTTTACAGAAAATGTTTCGACAAATACGCTCATATACCTACGGAGATTACTACCCACAATTAACTGTCGGCCTAGACGTCGCCAACAACAAATTCCTTCCTTTGCTCTCATTAGTTAGGCTCATAAATATGAGCCCGTTGACCTAGAAGAAGTGAGCCTTATGTACACACCGTGCGATCGACTCCTAAAATTAGACAGCGTCTCTCACATCGAGCCTGTGGGTGAGGAAGGCCAGTCGCTCGTGGTGGAGTTGGGTGACGTCGAGCTGCGCCAGCTTCGAGCAGAAGGCGGGGTCGTGCGTGGCCTGGCGCACGGCACGCATGCTCACATCGCTCGACCCCAGCAGGTACACGCAGCACTCGAACATCAGCTGGATCGCTGCGATGGGCGACCGCGATCTGAGAGGCAATGCGTGTAGTGCCAAATCAGAAGACGTACTTATTCTAGTCGAGAAATTTCAGGAATAATTCCAGTGATGTGAATGGAAAACTATGGTTTCGCTGTGATATACATTGCACAGCTCCATTTTTTCTCCAGATTAGAATCCCAAGATGGAAATCCCATTTGCATGGCCTTACGCACTTTGGTTTGCTATATCCTGATCCTGTCAAAGAAAAGGGAAGGATGACGTGTGGTTGTTCGCTGCATCCATTGTGAGCTAATTTTAGGGCTTCCTCATTCTCGACCGCAAATATGTATATGTAAAGGTATGATGTGTATGCAACTTCGATTTAGGAACATTTATAAAAAATATATCTAAAAAAAGGTAGAAATAAAATAATAAATGCAGGTCTCCACTTATATAGAGCTCGTGCTAAATAATATGCCCTTCTTTTATGTCTTCAAATGCAAATCTTTTTTTGTACGCTAAAATACTCTTAACATTTACTTCAAATTAACTAAATTTTGGCATTGCTCGTACCAATTTTTTATATAATAAGAGAGCGTATCTTGTTTAATCAACTAACCAAGAAACGCAAGGCAAAGCCAAGAATATTTATTTTTTGATAGCGTTAATTAAATTTTTAATTAGAAGTTATTTCAACTGATACGAAAAAATATTACGGGTAATCATGAACTTAAAGTTTTTACAAATTCATTGTTACTAAATTCCTTCCAGATCTTTTTAGATCCCCAGAAAAGCGAAAAAAATCGGCGCTTGTGAAGCAATGGCCTTTCTTGAATTCATGTATTTATTACAGCCACAATCCGGAGCAGGCCTTGGGGGATTCATTTTCTCGAGAAAGAACTTTTTCCTCATGCTGCTGAAATTAAAAAATATATATTACACATCGAATAACTTCTTGTATACAATGAGACGCCACTAGGTCGGGATGCATCTTTTAACCCGTTACTGCACAATTCACCGTTCCTGATCAAGTTTCCAAAACTAATACGGTCCTCCTGACATCAGAACTTGAAAATTACTTTGGCTCAACGTAAAAAAAATGTGCAGTAGAGGGTTACCTCTCAGGTGTAACTCACAAGAGCTTCTTGATGCGCGCCATGTCGAGCTGGGCGAGCTCTTTGAGCGCCTGAGCCAGCGGCTTGTGAAGCTCGTCTCTGAACTCGTTCACTTCTGCTTCCATCTCCTCAGCCGACGCCTGGGACGCTTCCTCGTCTGCTCTCAGCGCTGTCGTCAGTCTCTCCAGGTCCAGGATGGACGCACGTGCTGTGACGCGACACAAGGAAACCGCGGGCAGTGTTTACCACGGCCGCCTAATGATGGATTGTAGACGCGGTCATAGATGGGTTTTCCACGACATTTGTTTATTCAGTAACTCCGCTGAGTTACGTTCTGTTTACAAATGGAAAGTATTGAAGTAGGGTATGTTTCCACTAGATATTGTACTCTTCTAAAATTTTGTTCGATGAAAAATTTCTGTTTAAGGAATCGGTCATTGAACATTAAGCTTAATTAGAAAAATAACGTGCATGTTAAAAAATGAAATCATACCTAAATCTGTATAATACTATAATACTAAAACTCTGATTATTTTGCGTGTTTGACGCCATGCACACTATTCAGTAATGACGTGGGTCAGAAATTCAAAAGACATCGCTCAGTGATTAAACAAGGGGTTTTCCATCGTATCTTTGTAACGCTTCACTGATACTAAATTGAATGAATCATTTTCTTTGGCTTGGATATTTATTAGGTGATCTCATATTCATTCTACATAATAATAGCCCAGTCTTTCTCGGTAGGTTGGTCCGTCCGTCTCTCTGTCATGCTTTCAAGGATTTCAGTAGGAGAAAATTTCCGGGCCCGTATTCCTAAACTAACAGAGATACTGTCAGATAAAGCAGTCCGTATCAGTGATACTGACATTGTTTTATGTCAGAGTTACCGTAAATAAGAGGAGACATTAAGAATGTAACATTATTTTTCCCACCATTTTCGGCAGGGCGCTTCCCTTTTTATAGAGAAAATTTTTTGTATCGCTGTTACGGACTGCCTTCTCTGACGTAGTCTCTAATTAGGAATACGTAGTCGAGAATCTGGAACCGTGAGGTTTCGCCTGTTGAATTCCCTTAGTTTGTAAATAAAGTGTTACACGCAAAAAAAAAAATATATATATATATATAAAGTAAGCAGGGCGCATTATTATGCAGCAGAGATTTTTGAGCGTGACTTAACTAGCTGCACAGTTAAAGGCTGAGCTGTGCTAGCTGGAGTCATTCGTCGCTCTCCAGGCGTAGTTGCCTCTTTGCATGAAGATGAAAATTAAGGATGCATCAAAACGAAATAAAATGAGATAAGGCGTGAATATGTAAACGCAGCAGCTTCCTCTCAACGAATCATTAAAAAGTTATTTCACACACGATATTAAATTTAAAGCAAGATTGCGACTAACTTGCTGAGAGGTCGTGAGAAAGTTGAGCGATGTTCCGATGGGCCCCGGCGATATCCCTGCGGAGGCGCTCTGTCTGCAACTTCAGCTCGCTTTCGTGGGTGTGGAGGGCGTCCAAACGATTCAGGCATTGTTCTAGCTCTTCTTTCTGAAACAATGTGAAAGAAAAATAATCAACAGTTAAGTTTGCATGCATCATATATTGTTTTTTACAATCAACTCACAGCTAAAGTTTTTGCCTCATACGATTAAACATTTATGCGTCAAAGAGATCATGAAAAAGTTATCACATATGGGTACACATACAATCCTAATTATAGTGATGTGCATACTAATATATTATGTCACTGGAGAATGATAATTCTGAGTCAAACCGTCATGGATCACTTCAGAGAAAAATAGAATTCTAAGTGATTTCCTTATTAAGGAAGACTTGTTTATTAAAATAAGGGACGCCCAGGATCCATATTGAAGGTTA
>VOMN01111768.1:0-21654 GCA_014899125.1 Orchestia grillus
TCCGTGATCTCCTGCTCCGTGATCTCCTGCTCCGTGATCTCCTGCTCCGAGATCTCCTGCTCCTTGATCTCCACGCAGAATACAATGTCATGTAGCCTATTCAGGAGGTCCTGGGTTCGATACTCCGGGCGGAGTGCTTCTCTTGGGAAAGAAAAATTAAATGCAATATTGTTTAAAAGGCGGCACACTAGTGCGTAATGAATCGGAGTCCATGAACTACATCCAAAGTATTCCAAGGTGTAACAACATGTCATGTTCTGTGTGTTTATGTCGTCGGTGCCTGTTCTAAAACATTAACTGAGTGATCGTTTAACTTCCTGAGAATTTATTGAATTGAATTATTGCAGCTTTGAACTTTTGCTTTGATCATTTTAAAGCGTGTTCCTACTGAACTTTTTTTTGTAGTCAACACCTGTTGTAAAGCAATGCGGAAGCCTCAATGATCGACTAACTCGATGATAATTTATTCTAGTGCAATGACTCCACTTCTAGGGACACGTTCCGAAATTTGAAGCGAGTTCTACTGAACTCGCTCGAGAGACAGCGGAGCTTTCTGAGCGTGTTGATGTTAACAATGAACTGTAACAATCGATACGTCATGTTTGTGAAATTCATGGAAATGTCTTTATTGTAAAACTTCGCTATGAGTTTGTATTTTGCAGAAACTATGGCTCATTAGTCGTGTCTTCAATTAAGCTTATTTTTTTTAAAGTTTATATTCTTACGCATTCAATAGCGCTAACTAATTGTATTGTCACTACGGCTAACCATTGCAGGTCGGGGTCTTCTTTTTTGTCAGAGTACAAGACAACGGCACATTTGACAAAAATGTGTACTTTCACACTTCCTAGGGGGAGAAAATCCTATTATTTGTGAGCGATACTGTTCTCAGTTTTGATTCCTGTCAGCTGAGACGACTACAAACAGCTACGCCTTCTTTGGCCAGCTTATGACAGTCATCGAAAAATCTTTGAGTAAATTTCTGCCTAGAACCTGGCCATTTTCCCGAGGACAATAAGTTTCGTCCGCAGCAATGGACGTCTCCGTCTCGAAACTTGCACCGTCATGCAACACTTCCCTCCGCAACACCTCCGCATTTCTGTTAGCGGTTACCTGCCTGTCATGAGCTATACATATTCCTAGTGTTTACCGAGCGCGGGTGACCTGTCATGTGTCCCTGTCGCGGCGTGTCTGCCATGTGTGATTGACTGGTGAGTTTGTGGTTAAGAAAAATGACGGGCGAAAATTAATTCTCTACGGAAACAT
The DNA here is from genome assembly GCA_014899125.1 of Orchestia grillus. Lineage (NCBI taxonomy): Eukaryota > Metazoa > Arthropoda > Malacostraca > Amphipoda > Talitridae > Orchestia > Orchestia grillus. Next base: position 1,267 of record VOMN01111768.1, read on the forward strand.
TGCTAACGAACATTAGAGACGTGTTTTTTGTCCTCCCGTTTCGCCCTTTATTTTATGAAGGTTATCGATTCCGTTCATGAATTAAACTGTACTGAACGCAACACGAACACTGAACGGTACATTGTTCATCAATTACATGCCCAGAATTTTTCGTGTTTTCCTTCCATGTTTCTGCTACCCTGCAATGCACGGCACCAAGTCTGGGCCTCGATGCTGCCTCTCCCACCCTCACCCATAGTCCGCCATTGTTTGTAGGTCCCTTGGTTTGACCTTCAACGAACTGCACAAAGAAAACTGCTGCGTCCTCCAGGAAATCTCAATCCACCCATTGCCTCCCTTGGCATCCTCATCAGCTCGTTGGGTTCTTTCCTCATGATTTGTGTTCCCTAACACGTATGTGAGATGTCCTTCATGGCAAATTCAAGTTTCGGGGCTGCTAGTTTCCTAAGCGTGAATTCAAAAGCGTTAACTTTTGACTAACAACGTCAAGAGGCAAAATGCGTACACGTGGTTTCGTTTACGTTCAGAGGAGTTCTTTTATCATCCGAGAGAAGAAAGCGAATAAATTTGTTCTTTCAGGCCTCATCAGGAAGTGCTTTGTGGTTGTTGTCTCCCTGCATGCGTCGCCTCATACCGACGGTCCCAATTCTGATGTTGAGCTTGGCGAACTGAAGTAAAATTGAGATGATTGATGACCACGCTGCTGCGAAGATTTCAAAAAGCACGAACAAATGTGCAGCGCAGGGAAAACAGCTCATCGCTGCTGGAGACGACGCCTCCAAGTCAGGCTCCGGACTGCCTATCCTAACCGGTTAGTCCTGCACGCCAGGGTGGACTGTGATCTCGCACGCAAATTTAAATTTACATTAATTGAACGATACTTGAACGGACTAAAATTCACCGGTCAATACCTGGTAGTGAATGAGACGGCAAATTCACCTGTTGCAGTGACTTCATCCTTTTTATAATTCAATGTAATCGTTCAAACCGGAAAAAACGACAAAAATAGTTATTTGATTAGGAAAAATTAATTCATGGCCGTAAAGGATTACCCCTTAGAGTATCGTAAGGAGACCACCTTCCCAGCTCAGTTTCTTAGTACGATAAGCCTACCAAAGTGTCAACAATTTGAGCACTAGGTATATGCCCCAGACTCAATGAGTTAACACTTAGAATGCGACGCGCGCCATATATGGCACACATGATCATTTAATTAACCTAACCTAACCACTAACGCATAAAAATACAAATGTTTACCTTTTCATGGAATTTGTGCTCAATACTCGAACGTGTTAGTATAGATAAAAATGAAAATTAATTTGTTAAAAAAATTTGTGAAAACGCAATCCTTTGACTTCAATAAGTTCCCTGCGTTAGGCTACTCCATGGTTGGGCTGTGCCAGAATTTGGTTAGGTTCAATTCGGTGAAGCTTTCTGGTTTGAAGTTAGACGCGCTTCCTTATTGTTCACTTTTTCTCTTTACTCGGAAGAACGGGTTTCATCGTTGAATTATTCAAATACGGGGCGTTCTTTCAACACATTGAAAGTACGAGTGTTGACTTACAAGCAAAGCATTGCGTAACAGCGAAGTGAATTGTTGCGTTGGTGCCCCCATGTCCCAATCAGCGGGGAGCGTGTAAAATACACAACGGAGATATTTGTCGACGTGAAATTTTTCCTGTGTGGAGAATCGGAGTCGAAGTCTTAATGAATTCGTTCACCGCAACACGCCTCGGTCGCCCGCATTGCGTAAAATTCAAGTTGCTGACGTTCCCCCGAGCTGCTCGGTCGCATTTGTACTTCACGACGCATCGCTATGGGATCAGACGTCCTGTTTTTAGAGCCTACTGTGCCGGTGTCGCTCCAAGAATTTCTTGTGATACTCCGCAGGGTTAACCGCTTAGATTCTAGGTCTCATGCGAGAATTTTGTACCGTGTTGGAGGGCCGGAATCCTGTGATGAAAGACACTGCGTTCTTAGGTTTTCGTACTGTAATTCAGAGATTAAAAAATGTCGCCTAAGTTTTTGCGAACTTCTTTCGAAATTCATGAGGACTAAGTCATCATGCAAGATTGAAGTTATTGAACCTTATGGAATCAAAGGTCTTGGTTGTGTTAATCTCTTGCGTTCTCCAACCTTTTTTTTAGGATATCTCAAACGACCTTGACATGAGTTTACACTTTGTATTCGTTGGTTTCCAAGAGTCAGCATCATCTTGAATTTCTAGATTTTCTTAACCTTGTCGAAGTCGCTGGATCGACTAACAAACCGCAGTTTCCTTGAGGTTCATTAATGACATAATTTTCTTCCAAGCTTCCGAAAGCTCTGTCTGTTCTCTCTGAAATTTTACAAAAAATTGAACGCTGAATTTTCTCTTAAAAGTACAACTTTCTCTGTGTCTAAAAACGAGTTTTTCGAAAGAAAGCCTGGATACCGCAACAACAATTTATGCTTAACAAACCACGAGGGACCAACAGTGGCTAAATGCTCTGAAACACATTCTAAAAAAAATTATGATCTTAACCTAATTGCTTCCGAACTACAAAATTTTGTGAACCTTTTGACCTCCTTTTGCTCATCTCAAAGTGCCAGCATTGAAACTTTTCACAATTATTGTCTTGGAACTTCAGGTCCGAGTGTGTTGACTCATGAGAAAGATAAATGTGTTTACTTTTCTTAAACTACCTTATTTTTAGAGATGTGTCTTTGAACTTCGTCGTCCTTACTGTCGGGTAGCTTTCCCTCACAAGGACGCCATCCTGCAGTCATGTGCACCAAGAAAAGCACTAGGAAACAAGCCTAGAATTTCCATGCTGGAATTTATGAAAGACGAAAGAATTGAGCTATTGAATGAGTGTGTTCGAAAGCTCCCGAACAACTGCATGCTTCATCATCGAATTTTCTAAAGCTCTCTTTCATAAAAATTATGCAAGTAAGATACATGACTGCAGTACTCTTTAGTTCCGAACAGGAATTTTTAGCGCATAGAAATACCTTTCCCCTGAAGTTCAAATGTGCATAATATTTACTCTTCCCTGCCTCAAACCTTCCACCGCGTCTACACGATCCTCAGCATCTGACGTAGTTATTTCAAGTATCATTTGATTTAGGCTCAAAAATTTTCACCCCGAATTTCCTAAATATGTGGTCTTGGCATAAAAGAGCATTTTTCGAATCCTGAACCTAAAACTTTTGAGCAGAGATCCAATGGTACCGCGAAGCAGTAAGTGAACCATGCGTGGAGAGTCGCCTGTATTTTGCGATGCCCAGTCGCCTGAGTGTGTGCCACCCGCAGCTGCTCCTGTGTGTGTAACTCCCTGTTTTCGTCTGACTAATTTGTATTCTGCACCGCCTTCCTTCAACTGTGTTCCGTAAGGGCAACGTCGCCTCTTACGCATGTTATGTGCTATTGTAACTGTGCCATTGTGCACTTAACGTGCTACCGTAGCTGCTTCGTGTACAATTCCTGCAGTGTCGCGAGCAAATTTCAGTCCTGCCTTCAGTCCTGCCTTCAGTCCTGCCTTCAGTCCTGCCTTCAGTCCTGCCTTCAGTCCTGCCTTCAGTCCTGCCTTCAGTCCTGCCTACAGTCCTGCCTACAGTCCTGCCTACAGTCCTGCTTTCAGCCCTGCTTTCAGTCCTGCCTTCAGTGCTGCATATGCAATACCTCTAGTTAGGCACTGGGCCTCGCGCCCATTTTTGCTGTCCAAAGTGATCTTCTCCGCAATTTGTGAGGTCCATTGCTGGTGTGGCCGCCGTGTTGGTGCTGCTGTCGTGGGGTCCATCGCTGGTGTGGCCGCCGTGTTGGTGCTGCTGTTGTGGGGTCCATCGCTGATAATGAGGTCAGATGGCTGAGTAATGAGGTCAGATGGCTGAGTAATGAGGTCAGATTGCTGAGGAATGAGGTCAGATTGCTGAGGAATGAGGTCAGATTGCTGGATAATGAGGCCAGATTGCTATGTAATTAGGTAAGATTACTGGGTAATTAAGTAAGATTACTGGGTAATGAGGTCAGAGTGCTATGTAATTAGGAAAGATTACTGGGTAATGAGGTCAGATTGCTATGTAATTAGGTAAGATTGATTACTGAGTAATGAGGCCAGATGGCTGGGTAATAAAATAAGGTTGCGGGTTATAGGACAAGACTGTAGAATAAGCAGATAAAATTAATGAAAGATTAGATAATATAGCTAAATTTTGTGATACACTCCTTGAATATCCGAATAAAATTGCACGAATCGCGTAAAATATTTCGACAACATGAACTTATTTAGCCACGATTGGAAATAGCTGTGATCACTTTATAATATTTACCTCAATGATAAAGGTGAAAAGAGGACGAATAACAATTAAGCCACGTATCTCAGCATTCCAGAATGAGATGCATGATGCCCGTGAAACTGTGTGGGGCTCAGATGGCATCAGGTCTATTGCAGTGGTGGAGGAACAGCGCCAGCAATTGTACGGAAATATCCCGCCGCTGAGAACGCGTCTCCGTCATATCTGAGGGCAACGAAATGCCGGACTTCCGTTAATGCGTGCTCTGCTGTAACAGCCCGAGGGTTTCCATCTTTATTTACGAACAAGATTTCGTTGCGGCCCTCTGGAAAAATACTATGAAATTCAACCGCAAAATTCACTGTTCTGAAATTAAGACGTTAGAAATAATTGAGCTTGTCCTAAATTTTAATATTTTTCTAAAAGGAGAAAACTAGGAATTAGGATAACGCTCCGGGGAATGTCACCAGCTAAAGACAGACGTTTCGAGCATTCTTCCGTTCACCATCAGCAATGGTCATATAAATAGGAAGTCATGTGCACAAATATCGGAAAAGAAATATTTGGCTTTCGTGAGTCTTGCTATTTAGTTTAAAGCTAGGACAGATATTCACGAGCGTATTGTTGCCGACTGCTTTGGCGACACCGCGTTCCTTTAAATAATACAAAGATCTTTACAGGGCTAAGGGCGTATAGCTTAGAAAGGCGCAGAAGTTGTATTGAGAAACTAAAATTGCCTGAATTTGGTTTTTTTTTCGACACAAATGAGGTGAACGTCGAATGACGGTGTTTGACTCTAGTGCGAAGCTGGCTTCGTGAACACGTACTGATCAAATCCTTATTTTCCGAAATGCTCGTTAGGATTAACAAAGGATACAGATGGATTACAAGTACGCACTGTACATAGATCACTCTGTGACACGGAGGACATATAGTAGTTGTGCGTGTGCTGAAGTGTTCATATTTGTATGTTGACAATGTTATTCGTGCGCTTAATTTAATTTTAACATGAATTTTTTCATAGACATGAATATCCTTTGTTTGATTGCAATTATCACTCAAGTGTGGACATTTGTTGCTTTGTTTCAATTATCCGTGTATTGCACAAGCATCAATGCCTGTCCAAATCCTGGCCTTCTCTAGTGCACTATTGTTTCGCCTACGAAAATAATTAGATTTTGTTCGTTAGATCTAACTTTCCACCAGCGCAGCTCATCAACTGTACGTTCCCAGCCACGCCTTGTGAGAGAGCCCTTGTGCATTGCAGTTCATATATATGGATGATTTATACCCCATACCTGTCTATAATCAAATTTATGTCCAATCGCTATCTAAAGCTATCACGACGCCTGTTGGGTTGATCAAAATTCATGAACAATGAAAACATGGCACCACTCGTTCCATAATTCAATGAGTAATGAAGATGACTCCGATGGTTTCTGCTTGCAAGCAAAATTCCTCTAAACATTGCATAACTAAGCATTATAGTTCGCTTCTTTAGAATTTGTATGAGCGTTGAAAAGAAACTTCCGCTAATCAATCGTCCTCCAGCATGCTCCGCATCATGTGCTCGTCCGAGCGAACTGCTTCTGTCGACTGGAACAGTTCATTCGTACGTGCATGAGCGTGCTGAAATTTTCTCCGTTTGTTTTGGACATCTTTTCAATTTGATGCGTGGCAAATATTATTAAGCACTGTTAGTTTTGAGAAATAATTCTCCATTTGAGTAAGGCATCATCCTTGTTGGCTTTCATTAACCATATGACGACCGAATTATTTTTTTCATTCAGGTTGCTTTTAGGTTTGCACGCAAGACGGGCAGCAGCCCTATGGAAGGAGCTCATTATAGTAAAGGGTGGCTTGGAAGTAACCGTCCTTTTTAATTAGGATACCGTATTTTATAGCATACTACATAGCTTGGTATCCTATTTACTCATCAACGCGAGGGCCAGTTTGCCATATTTTATAGCATACCGCATAACTTGGTATCCTATTTACTCATCAACGCAAGGGCCAGTTTGCCATATTTTATAGCATACCACATAACTTGGTATCCTATTTACTCATCAACGGGAAGGGTTAGTTCATCATATTTTATAGCATACCGCATAACTTGGAATCCTATTTACTCATCAACGTGTGGGCCAGTTAGTTCGAAGCCACCCTGCGCCGCTGCTGGTCCTATTAGGCTTAAATTTCGTTTGATTCCATGCTAGGCTAATCCAGTGAAGTATTATTGCTCAATAGAGGATCAGTAATTATCGGCTCAAGTTTATTTCATCACTTGAAATTAGACTCTCTACGCGTGGAGGATATTAATTTAGGTCTCTCGGGAGAGCGCTCGAACGGCTTCTCCTCCGACTCGAGTCCCGGCTGAAGAGCACTCCATTACTGCACTTGGGACTATCGAGACAAACACATNGCGCTCGAACGGCTTCTCCTCCGACTCGAGTCCCGGCTGAAGGGCACTCCATTACTGCACTTGGGACTATCGAGACAAACACATGGGACTTGAACTTGCACTGCCGACGCCGCGGTGCTCGAATCTGCACCACGGTAGGCTGCTGGACACCTTCTTTGTTCGTGCCCAGTCATTGGAAATCAAATTAATCGAAGTGAATAATCCTCCGAAGTAGTCGGTTTTCAAGTACGCAGATTTCGAGGGCATTTGGCGAATGAATTTTAGTATTTTTTCCCCTCTGCCGGGAATTAAGGTGGGGTGTGGTATTTGTGAAATTAGGTTGTTAGCTACGATTTCATAAAGTACTAGAAAAAGTACTCCCATCTCACGGGTTGTGCATCTTGGATACACACTCAAAGCCGAGTGTGCCCTCGAGTATATAATTTTGAATTATACAATTTGATCTCGTTGAGAAGCTCTGTAATTCTGATCGAATTCCTCGATTAATATAACAGAACACAATTAAATTGATGAAAAGAAAAATGGTGTGCAGAGTAAATGCTCTACAAATATGACCCGCTAATCCATTCGTACGGGCTGAGAAGCCCGTACGAATGAATCCGGCCAGATTATTTTGTGAAGACATTGTGAGAGGCTGGCGGCGTCGGTTCAGGTCTCTTCTTTATCACGTCACCAAGAGACGGTGTCTCTTCTCCATTACAAGGAAAATAAATTGGATTGCGCCTCCCTAATAAAAGGAAGAAGATTGGTTTCCCATTCTGCCGGGAGACCCGTGGGTTGGTTTTCATCTAATAAAAGAATGAATGAGTCCTTAGCGCATCCGCCAATTCGATAAGAAAGTCAGCGGACAAGTTTCTTTATAATTAAAGGAGAAATTGATGAGAAATCTGAGGTCCTTCAGACGTGTTTCTTGCTGTAGCTCAACTTGTGCGTCAGGGAATTCCATTTGTGATTGTCACAGTAGAATTTTTTGGGCTGAATTTGTGATGGCCTTAGCAGGAATCTTCAAGAAAAATAAGACCTAACCTCCGCATGAATTGACTTCCTGGGATTCCATCGTGATCGAGGTTAGTTTTAGTCGTAACCTCGGACTCTGTTCACCTGAGGTCATTTAATGACAGCGAGACGTCTCAGCTGAACCGATGACTTAGATATGAATACTTCGCTCGCTTTATTTGAATAGTCGCGTGGCAATCATTTTCCAATAAATAATTCATTTTCTTGGTATTACAGAACGTGATAGGGCTGGAAAATTTCATTTCAAAAGAAATTATATCCTTTACGGATGTATTCTCCAGAGCCCAGAGTTGTGAAATCACGAGTCGTGACTGTAAATGCTAACAGAACACGTCACTGCCAATGTTTATGAAATTCCATTCTTTGAAGCAATGCGACGCAGTTTTTAATTGTCCTGGAACTTTTGAGTCGTTGCCCTCAGGTTGTCGCAGCGTTCCATCCTGAGGCACCAGCCGTGCCTGTGCGTGAGGCACCAGCCGTGCCTGTGCGTGAGGCACCAGCCGTGCCTGTGCGTGAGGCACCAGCCGTGCCTGTGCGTGAGGCACCCCCACTGCTCGGATATTGGGGCCCTTGGCACGATTCGATTACATTAGGGGCCTGCATGCGATTTAATAATGCCCAGGTAATTAATTAATCAGTTGTCTTTCTCTCGTAATGAGGTATTTCACTCTTCTGTTTGCTCAATGAATGATCACAAAATGGTTCCTAGTCACTTTACAATTCAAGCAAAAACAAAAATATCATTTGAGTAGTTTCCCTGTTACTGTTATACTGTCATTCGATGTTGAATGTATTTTCTCATGAAGGCATGTGACTTTAGTTCTATTCTCAGAATTTTCGCTGACTGCGTCCTATTCGCCTTTTTATGCGAACCACCCGCACCAGGAACTCTGATATAACTCATTCCCCGCACTGTGGGAGGTACTGACACACTGGCCCCTCACGTGCTGTTGGAGGTACTGACACACGGGCCCCTCACGTGCTGCTGGAGGTACCAACACCCGCACTCAGGGGCTGGCCAACACCTCCTCCATCTCACCTAAGGAGGGCTGACTCCTCTCGCGGGTTCGCCGAGGCAGGTCCGTAAATCACGGAACGCGTCCCCGGCGACTGCAAGACAGGCAGTTTTGGCCGCCGTGTCAATTACGCCACACGGGAGAAGCCTGCGCCTCTCCAGATTTGTAGTCCTGTTGGGTACGCCCCGAACTCGCTTACAGGTGCTTCAGCTCCGTGGGCTCCCGTTAACAAAGGGATTTGAAATCCATTTCCGTAAAGAAGCTGGTAGTTTCTCGCAAAAAGTTAAGCGAAGCCTTATTGCATGCATGTATTCAATTAAATTCAATTAGTTTTTCCGTACAGAGCAAAAGGCAGCATTGACGCTAAAATAATTTGGTCGGTAAAGCGCTGTACGATTCCCTGTTCAAATACGCCAGCTGTTTGTCTGGGACTATGTTAGGGTGGAACTTCCTGTTCACTCGTCGTTCAAGGGCTGCGCTCAGTTCAAACTTGTTTTTTCGGCGTGCCCTGTTGTGTCTCTTCACCATTGTCCCAGTGGACATGTTTGTGCCAGTCCATAGAGGCATTTGTGGGTAGGTACCCGAGTCGAGATATTTCTTGCAGAGATGTTTTTCCCGGTTGTAACACTGTTGCACGGCTGGGTGACCTCGTCCAACCAGGGGTTCTCGTCTAAATGTGGTGCGCTGTTACTTGCTATGTTTGTCGTTTATTTATAATTCACCACACGGTATAAAGTCTGAAATTAATTGTTGTGTGACAAATTGACTTTAGGTTCTTCCTGTGGGAAGCGTTGTGTAAAAATAACGAATCCTCGCCGGACTTCAATCACTGAGCACAGTTAGCTTGTGCTACAGCACTCTCACATCCTTTGTGTGCTCCACAGAAGTAGTTGTGTGTGTTCTGATATGTCAGCTCAAATGAGAACTTTAGACACTTCCGACCAATTAGGGCAACGGTGGAGCCAAAACCACGGAGCGGCTCCACGCAGCGCCAGTACGACACGTACGCATGGTGCGTGTAGTACGTGTACTCGTACAGGGCCTGGGCATGAAAGAAAGAAACAACGAAAGAAAATTTATTTATTCCGAAATCAGTCACATACAGAGCAGGGTACAATCGCGTTTTCAAACACTAAAACTACAGCCTTAAAATTATGTGTGGAAGTCGAATTGAAACTTCTAATTGTGATTCTTAATGCGGAGAGAAGCATCAAAAGTTAAAGTTAACCAAAATAATCTCATAATTTTAGGCGTATCTCTCAAAATACCAAACCTACAGTCTAGGAATTGCCCATTATAACCTTAATTTTCTGATACACAAGATCGTTGAACTTGTTACAAATTGTGGAGAATGAGGCATTGATAATTAATTTAAATTAAAGTTGTAGTCCGACGGAATGATTTGTTCCTTCTAGTTCTTGCGAAACACATATTGGGAGTATTTGCTCACCTCTCTTTTTGGTGCATTTTGATAATTTCGTACTTTGGCTTGGAATAAAGAGTACAGGTAGTTCAGTGCAGTGTGACCTGTATATATTTACCAGAATATTTAAATAGAGCGGAACAAAATTCATTGACAACCAAAAAATAGTTGTGCAAAAAATTGTGAACTAGGTGATAGCTTAGTTGATTTTCTGGTGGTTAATAAATTTTGTTGTGTTTTGTTTAAATATTCTGGTAAATATATGTTCTCTGACCTACCTGCACTCTGTAGGCTGAACAAGAGCTCGAAATGTTCAAAATACATCGAAAATAGAGTTACTCAAATACTTATGTTTGGGTACAGTTTTCCAGTGTGACAGATGGTACATCTGCAGTACGACGTATTGTACATCTGCAGTATGACCTATATTGTACATCTGCATTGTGATCTTTATTATAGATCTGCAGTGTGACCTGTATTGTACATCTGTATCGTGACCTATATTGTACATCTAGAGTGTAACCTGTATTGTACAGCTGCAGCGTGACCTGTATCGAACAGTTGCAGTGTGACCTATATTTTATAGTGCCAGTGAGGCTTTAATTGTATAGCTACAGTGTAACCTATATTGTACAGCTACAGTGTAACCTATATTGTACAGCTGTAGTGTAACCTATATTGTACAGCTGCAGTGTGGCCTATCTTGTACATATATACATCCGTGATACAATCTGAAATTCGAATGCAAGGGACGCGGCTGATAAACTCAAAGTTCGTGTGCTTGGCTCGAACGCACTGAAAGGAATCGTCCTGGAATTATGGTAACTGATTTTAACGTCAGCCCGAGTAATTTCCCCCCACTCTCTACATGCCTCAATCCTCTAACGCGCTTCCCTTTCTTCTCTTCATCAGCGCAATTTGGAGCTCAAGATCCTTGAATTTCGTGAGCTCTGTATCCCGCCGAGTGAAATTTTTACCCATGAACCTGGCCAATTCCGGAACTCGGAGCTTGTGCGTGTGATTTTATAGCTCGCCCTCGCCCACAAACCACTTTTTGGACAGTTTTGCCGGCCGGATGCGTGTTGCCGGTGGCGACTATTGCGCCTCTGTCGAGTGAGAGCTTATTAGATCTGCATTCCATTAAATTGATGCCTTAGTAAACTAGAGACAAAGAGGGAAAGAGAGGCAAGGACGCAAAGGCAAGCGTCAACCGAGGTTGTCTTGTCACAGGAGCGTCGTCCTCAATCTCCCAATCTCGGATGTTCTCCAGTATACAGAAGCCTCAAAAATTCCCGCCTCTGAGTCCGCATCTCTAAGTTAAGACGAAAAACAAATTGACTCTTCCAACTCGGGAAACCTTTGGATGGTCGATTTGGAATATTAGACACGTAATATGGTTCTGAATCGGACTACGTGCATAAGATGTTCACGACTTGGTACAGAAAGGATGAGGTCAGTCGAGATACGTATCGAAAATTTGTTTCAGTATCGTTTCAGTATCGAAAATTTGTTTTGCAAACATATAAATTCCTGAGGTCGAGTTTGATCGTGCTTCATGGAAGATACTTTATAATTTTTATTCCTGCATTCAAAAAAATATTTGTGTTTTCTACGTTTTCTAGGGCGATAATCTGGATACGTCAGATTTCATTGACGCGATGCCAGTTCAACATAGAAGCTGAGTTTGATAAGAAAAATAAAAGTAGAGACCTAATGATGGCGGAGAACTAGTATCAGCACTTCGATTCACTTGTGGAATAATTGTGCAGCAACTCTTGGGGGAGGGAAGGGGAGGTTTATCGCAACGTTTGCAATCGTTCCACTCGGTTACAATATACAACAACTTTAATCTGGAAAAGCTCGCATGTGAAGTGGTGGACTTTGTTAGGTCAATGGAAAAATTCCCTTTGCATTAATATCGTAACTAATGTTGAACTCCAGAAGAAAGATTTAATATCCCCTCAAAGGATAGTTTTTATGCAAACCATTAAAACTGGTGAAACGAATGAGGGAATTTTTATGTCTGCATTTGGCGGTGCGCCCAGAAGACGCTCTGCCGGCGACTTGATTATATTTTCAACCAGTCCATTGGAGTCTTCGCGTGCTGGAGTATTCCAGCATTCTGGCTGAGCAAGAATTTTATGTCCAAAAAATAAACTTACGCATTTCGTACGGGCTTATTAAATTGCATTTATGTAAATTAGTTTGTGCATGAGCTGTCGTTTCAAATACAACTAATTGGCTCTAAACTTGAGCCATGACAAGCCCGACTAGGATTACAGTCGTCCTTCGCTTCCTGGGCTAGATTAGTCTCGGTAAATACCCGCTCTATCTTATTTGATTCCTATAATGCGCTCTATGTGTTTTTGAACAAAATATATCTTTCATACTATTTTATGCTCGCTCCAGTTGGTACCACTCTATGAGGATATAAGAGATGACTGTAGAGCGGTTGTTTACTAGAACTGATCCAGCGCTCTATGCTAGGGATAACTGGAGAGCGGTTGTTTTTTGGAACTGATCAATCGCTTTATGCTATTAATTTTGTAGAGCAGTTGTTTGCTAGAGCTGATCTAGCGCTTTATGCTAGGGTGACTCTAGAGCTAGAGCAGTTGTTTGGTGGAGCTGATCTAGTCCTGCGTGCTAAGGGAGACTGTAGAGCGGTTGTTTAATGGAGCTGATCTGATGCTTCATACTAGAGATGACTGTAGAGTGGGTGTTTGCTGGAACCGATCTAGCGCTCCATATGAGGACGGCTGCACAACCTGCGTGCGTGAAGTGACCGCGTAAAAGCGCAGTTTTTGTACCTGATGTCTGATTGCGGCCTCATTTTTCATCAATGATCGGTTAAATTCATATTGCACAAATAAACTAAGATGTGAACTACGAGGGTATAATATTCCATGTATACTCGTGTCTGCACAGGACTCGGCAGTGTCTGTAGCGGCTTAACAGAGGATCACAAATTTCATAATTACCATTAAATTTCATGTACAATTGGCTCATTAGCGTGCGAGTTGGTAAACCCATTGAAGAGCTTAATGAGGAATGAACTCATTAACACGGCTTGGGGGCCTACAGGTCATTAATGTAGTTATTCTATTAGTTTTTTACCTCATTACGAAAACAGTTGTTTTTACCACGAGCAGCTGGCAGCGCAGTTCCGGTGAATCCATTTTGCGGATAATTAGCTATCGAACAGTTCAATGAATTGGGATTTTTCTGTGATCTTTTAAATCAAAAGATATGTTGAGAAGAATTTGCATGCTGTTAAATGGCGGAAGTAGAGTTGAGATGTACTGTGCTGTAGAGATGATATGAAAGGATTAATCATTTATAAGAATTAAAACACAGTTGTGGAGAATGGGTTTTGAAAAAGAAATTAATAAATATTGTAGGCTCTGTTCAGGTTATGCTACCCACGCTCATCTACACTTATTTATATCTTTTGAAAGGTTTATTCTGGTGAATGGGTCCAAGTGACGCGTTGCCGGTGACGTGAATGATCTTGAGGCACGCCATTTTCCCTTGCCACGTTTCCACCAATTCGTTCTTTTTAAATCACGGTAATTTTTTTTCGATCCTTAACATTTTTTCAATTGTATACCTCCTACGTTAGTCACACTCCTCTGTATTTTACTACATTTTTTCCACTTGAAATGTTTAATTTGACTAGGACTTTACCTGCCATCCCACAAAATGTTTCTGCAGCCTCGCTGTTGTGTGCAGTCCTAGCCTCTCGATCGCAGACTTGTGTTTCTCAGGCGTTGACTTCCCTTCAGTGTGAAGCATCGTCCATTTTGAGAGTCTTCTCCTGCTGAATTTCTGTCACTGCGTTTCAATTTCACGCGAGGGGATTTTGCCGCCCTTAATTTCCCTCACTGGAAACACGTTCTCTGCCTTTTTGAGGCCCCAAAAAGCGAGGACTTCTTTCATCCAAGCGCCTGTCAAAGAGTCAATGAATTTTTTTTAATCTCAAGTCTTATCCCCCGAGGCCATGGCTCATTTGAAAACCATTTAGCGGCCAGCCAGAGGGCGAATGCCTTGATGACCAAAAAATACGGACCGAAAATTCCTTTCTGTTAATGGTCTTCCTTGATGTTCTAAGCTGTGGTGTGCGTGTGTGTGTGTGTCTGTTTACCGCGTCTATTGCCTGCTATTGTTTATTGCAGTGTTCTTTGGGAGAATATTTTTAAAATGTATCAGTATGAACATGTTATATAATAAGAAGCATGTTCCGCCCTGTAAACATACGGTCTTTAAAATTCCTTTCCTGTTGATGGTCTTCCTGGATGCTCTAAGCTGCAGTGTATGCGTGTGTGTGCGTGTGTGTGTGTGTTAGCCGCATATATTACCTTTATTGCGTTTGTGGCATTTTTTAATATTTAAGAAACATGTCATTTATACTCGTGTTCCGTAAGCTTTCCTAACTGAAAAAAGGTTTCATCCTATACAACTGTATCATTCTTCATTGCTTACATCGTGTTAACTTAGAGGGTATTTCATCACTGGACTCGTTTAGTGTGCTGTACTTACCCGAGTTGCAGCGCGAATACGCTCAGCTAAACCATTTGTTTCGAGTCCAAAATGGGGCTTCTGAGTTGTATACTTTGCAATGGAGAAATTAACTTCGAGAACTTCACTTGATTCCTTTTTTGATGATAGAAACTCAAAGTCCTAGTCGTATTTTCTTTATTCAAGTGGAACTCAAGGAGAAAAGTATTCGAAAATTATTTGTGAACTCAACTATAGAAATCGCAATGGAGAATGGCTAACACAACAAGGCTGGAGACGATCGCTGATTGCAACGGACTTTTGGGTGATGGAAGAAAGCAAGAACCGTCGACCATTTATGATATTAATAAGAAAATTCACTTTGGTCCCGCTTCTGGGTTGAAACCCCATATTTTTCAATTCATGTTATTAAACAAAATAAAAGAAGAAATTCAATGGTGGAACTTTACATTTATGATCAGACCAATGAAGTTTCACATTTGCCTGACTTCAATATAATGCCGGTAACCAACGTTACTCGAGTATAAAGGCAAAGTTTTTTGGCAATAATGGGCATTTTCCTTTGTTTTGTAATAAAAGGAGTTAGATATTAATGCTCTATTGCCAAGAGCAAAAATTCATGTCACATTCGTAATTCATGCGAGTCGCACTCCCCTGAAGTTAGAGCAAACGACAGTTCTGTCGGCTTGATTCCCTCGCGAGCGCTCGTGAGTGATGCTCTTATACTAATAAAGTTGTGATAATTCTATTCTCGAGAGGCTTTGAGTCGAGACCTTAATCTATGAATAGAATTACGAGCCTCAGAGTTTGAAGTGGAAAGTGCTCGAAGGAAATAACTGCCTCCGTGGTTTAGCGGTCACACGGACTCTATAAAGTCCAACTTAAACTTTGTGGTAATATGGTAGCGCTAAGTACCCGCAAGCGGCGTCTGGTGCGGCACTAAGCTGCTTACGAAGCCGCTGTTTGGACAATTAATCTTCTGATTTCGGAGTCTTTAAATCTCTTGGAAGAGCTGGATGGTCGGATCAAATGCAGCTTGAGGGCCTGTTTAGGAGACAAATCGGACCTAGCATCACCGAACGTCCTTCTCGGAGTTCCGACTGGAAGTCTGAACTTCTGTCACTTGCGGGTGAGATGCCGCGCTTCATCAGGACGCATGACCCTGCTGCTTGGACTTGAAGGTTCGCTGACATAATCTTTTACGCCCCAGTGTGATACCTTCGTTACGTCTGCCTTAAGCCTTTCGTAATGGATTGCTGCTATGACTGTGGCAGTGAACGGTATGAAAACGTCTTAGAAAATTTAGTGAACACTGTGTCGTAAAATGCTGGCAATCAAGGAACGAGTCAGCGTTATGGATTGTTTGGCTTAGCAATTGAATGTCATCTTAGTTTCGCTACTCTGCAAAACTATCGTGAACCGCACGAGTCTTGACAATGGGGAGCATCACCGTGAGGAGTATCGACCGCAGATGTTACGAGTTGATTCACTACCATGAGACGAGCTAAAAAATAAAATTTCTTTCGAAATTTCATTGGCATTTTTTCATACTTTGGCCTCAGCTTGCTCTTTGCTAAGCCCCACGACAGTAAAATTTATTATTACGTTTCCTTCAAGTTCTATAAACTTTCTCGGGTATCGTTATTTGCTTTTCATGCTAAGAATTGCACTGGAATATCCTACTTCGAATCAGTCAATTGCCAGTACGAGGATCTTGAAAGACAGCCTCTCCCGAGCAGATTTTCCGGACTGGATGAGTGGCCTACATTACAGTAACTCTTAGGGCCGCATCCGCCTCTTGCTGCTTGTGCCAATCATCCTGAAGGTCTCTGGTCTCGGTAACAGACGCAAACCGACACAAGTAACCGACGGCACACAATTGCTCAACAGTGGCATTTTACTATCAGTTTTCATTCGCCAACGGTGTATGAATGAATAAATCATCAATCAGGAGTTAATATTTTTTCATAAAGTTGCATAAACATTTATTTTTCTGTTTAAAACGCGAAGAATTTGATCGATCATTACTAGTAGAAGATGCTAACAAAATTTTGACCTAGTAAGATTCCAGGTCTGACAATGGCTGGAGCGAGCCCAGTCCCGTCTGGTCGTTTTTGGGTGTAAAAAACTACACTCTTCTGAAATGAGATTACTAGTTTAGGAATTTTTTCCGTCGTAAATTGATCATAACGGTGAGTGATAAGAAAAAAACATTTTAATTTGAACGTTTCGAGCTCTGATTAAGCCTATTATCAGTAATAAATCTGAAATGAACAGATGAAAACATCCCGCTGTATAATAATAGTCCAGTGTTGCTTGCTTGGTTGGTTGGTTGATCCGTCCGTCTCTCTGTCACGCTCTTAAGGCTTTAGAAAGGAAAAAATTCCCGGGTTTGTATTCCTAATCAGCGAGACTATCAGAGAAGGCAGTCCGTATCGGTGAAACTGAAAATAATATTATTTCTTGTCGGAGTTACCGTAAATAAGAGGTCATTTTAAGAAATAAACATCATTTGTCCCGCCAATTTTAGCAAGATGCGTCAATTAGTTTGATAATAAAGACTTAGAGCATTAAGGTAAAAGCTCAGATATAAAAATTAGATGAGATTAGATTACTTGTGTTTCGTAGTCCGAATTGACCAAAAAACATTTGCCTCAGTGGAGACTGCCTAATGTATTGTAGTGCAATGATTCTCTCATGGTATTTTAAGAAAAATACTACTATGCACTTTTGCATTATTTTTTGTGCTCTGAAGTATAAAAACATGCGTATCATATTCTACGTTAGCAAGAATTTCACGTTACGGGATTTTTAGGAAATATTTCACTGAATTTCACAGTCTGTTTTTTCTGAGCTATTTTTATTTTTTATTTATAAATTAAATTTATCGCTATTCTTTGCCAGCATATCGCAACGAAAACTTTTCATCCCTTCTAAAGCTTGTGAGAATAATATTTTTTATAATTCCTTGAGAACCAATTGCAAAGTTTTATTTTTATTCAGAACGCTTGGTGTTTCAACTGATATTGGCCGCATCAGGCCTAACTTCACTCAGTCTGTACGAAACGATATCCCAAAATTAATGTCTAGGTATATTGTATCTCAATCTGCGTAAGCACACAAAAGGTCCTAAGATACTGTGTGAGATTATACAAGAAAGAAATGACGTGTGAAGGATGGAAGCTGTCTGTTCCATTTTCCTGGCGCATAAACTTCAAATTTCTCATGGTTTTCAAAATTATCCAAGGAAAAATCACCTTCCTTCCGCGCTGTTCTTGCCGGCATTCTGAGGGTGACGTAAATATTTTCCTATCAGAAATTTCTGACGTTCTTTTAGAGTTGGCTGACAACGCTTCGCTTCCTCCAGCCTTCACTCTAACAAATGCGCCCCCATCTATTTTTTATTATTTTTATGTTTTGAATAATGAAGCGTTGTCGTCCTCCGAAATCGCGTCGTATTTTTCCCATCGAAAATGCCTCGCCAGCTCCGTGTTCAGGGGCCATTGAGGCGTCCCACAGCGTAGAAATTATTTTGATTCCGCTCGCGCATGCTTCTCGCTGCCTACACTCGCCATGTTGAGTCGTGTCGTGCACCAATTTCGTCGTTATTATTGAAGTTTGTGATACTGTTTTTCAGCTGTAAAAACACTAAGTCGATGCAGGAATTGGCCAAAAGTTGAAAAGATGAGAGTACAAAGTGAATTTAGCATCTGCGTTAATAATTTTGTGAATGTGTGTTCTCATGTAAATAGTCTACCTCATGCAGTGCCATACTAGGAGTTGAATAACGACACGGATCTATATACTCTGTGGGAATTATTGTATGTTCGTACGCACTGTAACAACAAAACTTCGTTGCCTTATTTGGTTAAACTTTTGACAGGAAAGGTGGGTCTTTTGTACCCAGGTTGTCAGTTTCTTCCTGAAGGCGAAATGTAAATCGCAAGCTTTTGCACTTACATCAGAGCCGTGCCGCACAAAATGAAAAACAGTTGGTGTTCACAATCTGGTTGAATCTTGGTAGGGAAACTCGAAATACTCGTTTACATCGAAGAGTAAATAACCACAACGGTGTGCCAGGAACGTTTCGTCTTGCTTGGGTGCTTGACGATATGCTGTTTACAGAAACAAAAATGACTTTTAGCTCACACTGAAATTCACATCTTCGTATACACTGCTCGACCGATCTTCAGTGCTATCACAAGGAGCGAAGCCTCTGAGGTTAGCATATTTATTACGACAATTGCGTTGCAACTTAACGGAAGCCCATCATTTTTCGGTGACCAAGTGAGTACTAAGTCAGCGGCCCCGATGTCTTTCCCTCCTGCACCCTCGTGCTAAAAGCATTACGATCATCCATTAGCGAGGGGACCGATATTCGTGGGGAACCGCGGCGTATTCGCCTTATTCATCTCCACAAATTGCTGTCGTGACAAATGAGGCAGGAACAGAAATGCTCCGACGCAGCTTCCCTGGTCGCCGGTCGCACGAGTGCAAAACTCAAGAGGTCGCTTTCTTGGCCAGCTCGTAAGCAACAACTACTCATAAACACGCGGTCGATTTCGAGTTTTTCTCCTAGAGTTCGTGTCATTTGGTGTAGATTTTGATTTTGTAGTTCTTGGATTCCGTCGGTACCACTGACCATCGCAAATTTTTTTCTGGATCAATATACAGTCGTTACCCACATCCTCATTTAAAAAACTGAGTATTGTTTGAACAGTAACATCTTAATCATAAAACAATGCATTACGTCTTGTATTCTGTTTTTTTGTTGTTGTAAATATTGGAAGTCCTCAGACATTTCTCAAGGCGTACAGATTTTATATATTATTTTTAAATCTACAAGCTTGGTCACAAGAAATGATTCACATGTGTAAAATAACCATGTGAACGAAAGTAAAAGCATTTATATGCTCAATAAAAAGATATTCCCTGTTGAGATTGTATGAGCCCCTTTTTATTTATTTTTTCCACTTATATGGCCATTTGATTTTTAAAGAGTCATGATTTACGATAGCGTTAACCTCCTCATTGACGGCTTTTATCCAAAGTGCGTTGGCTGTACGACATAAGTGTTCTTCATCGGCAAAGAGCGACGGCATCTGACGGCAGCAAAAACAACAAAAATAATTTGTTTAATATCATTACATGGCTCATTACGAGCGAGTACTTTTATATTGATACCGAATTACTATATTCTTTTTTTACGGGGCCAATCATTAAGCGTGCCAACATGCATCGTGCGAAAAAGATTCATTAGAAAAAGTACGACAATCGCTCGATTTCTATCCCAGCTTTTCATTTTTAAGCTCTTCGAAATCCACCTTGAATAATTCCAGCCCAATTTATAACGTGCGAGTAATTTTGAAACTTTTCGGGATTGCGTTTTCTAAATGAACTCATTAATTTACTATGAGCCGACGCTCGCGAACTGTTCACTTTTCTCCCTGCCGGCCTGGAATGATGCCGCAGAGCTTGGCAGTCTCAATCCCAATCATAATTGATTATACGTACCAGGCGAGGTGGATTAATTGCCTGGGGACCGAGCGTCAAGGATCTGATCTGTCGGCGTGAGAGTGAGGCCGGGCCGCGGGGCCGGCGTGCGGTCGCCGACTTGATGCGGGCAGACTTGGAGGCATCGATCATGGGGAACTTATTACGCATGGTGGTGGTGGTGGTGGTGATGGTCCATGCTGGGGAAGTGGTGCATGGTTGTAGTG
>VOMN01111777.1:0-12479 GCA_014899125.1 Orchestia grillus
GCAAGACGAGGGAAGGTTCATGATGGTACTCACCTCGCAAGACAAGAGAAGGTTCACGATGGTACTCACCTCGCAAGACGAGGGAAGGTTCACGGAAGAGGGGCGGGTTGTCGTTGTGGTCGGCGACCGAGACCCTCACCGCGACGACGGAGCTCAGAGCTGGTCGTCCGTTGTCACGAACTTCCACCTAAAATTAAGATTCAAAATTTCTCTCGATATTAAAAATCCAGGAGCGAAACTCTGCGCTGCCTCAAACCTCGCCCGAAACTTATTCAAGTTAGCCTAAAGAATTCATGGAGCGGAGAACTTGAGAGAAAAGTGCTGATTCGCGCTAATTCTTAGAGAAGAAAATTCACCGAAATTATTCGATGAAGTTGGAAATATGAAGAGCGGAATGCCGATTACTTCGTGACTTGAAATATCAAGGGCACTTTTACCAACAGCCACGTAGTTGTACCAAGTTCGTTGGTTTAATAGGTTATTCGGTTTACAAGAAGCGAACGGCTTACGTAATTAATTTACGCCACGATTCGATGGCTACGGTGAAAATTTCGGCAGAGCTTTCCCTTGTTTTTTCATGATAAGCAGCTGAAGCCCATGATGAATCGAACTATAGTTTTTTATTCTGTGGGCATAAAACAGAAAATTAAACGTTCCCCCCAAAATTAGGATAGAATACGGCAACAGAAACGAGCCTCTCAACCTTGTGTTTCCACTCTAGTCCCCTGCCGTAGCCCGGGAGATTTTCATGATCACAAAGTGTACAGCAAAATTGTATTGAGCCAACTTCTCTATAGTATTGCAAAACTAGAGGAATCAGTAGCTACCAGGTGGAATTCAAATATATGATAGGCGAACATTCTATTTGGAAAAATTAACCCTTATTGAAAAATTTACAACCCTTTTAATTTAATCAGAGGCAAAAAATATGACATTTTAGCTTTTTCCAATAATCTGTGAAAATGCACCGCACCAGTAGTCAGGCATAAAATCCTTGACACACACGCATTAAATTGAATATAGTTGAAATCATAGTCGATGTTGAGTCAATAAAAGTCAATACATATCCTTATGACACATGAAGTTGAGTAAAGCCGTTCTTACTAGTCGGTCCTATCTGTTTTATTTGTTTAGCTTCATAGGTTCAGTGATTGAACTTTTTACCATAGCCGACTTTTGGCCGCCCAGCCGATAATCAACTATCTGACGGCGATATCTGCGCATAAGCGACGAAAATTCTACATAATTATAAATACTCCGGGGTGAATGGTAGACTGGATAAGTGCACTTTGCAACACAAGCTCGATCAACTTTCATATTAATTTCGATAAACAAGTTTCATAAGCTGTGGGTCCAATAGAGCTATTGAAAGCCTAAATTTCTCATAGCTTTTCAGATTTCATAGCATTATGACTTTATGATTGAAATGTTCAAAGTCAAATTCATAGTTAAATTACACGCTTATTCTTCGGTGATAAAAAAAATTCCTCCCACGAATTTTTTTGGTAATTAAAGCACCGTTTCTCAACCTACTTTGCTAAGCTGTTCTGAAAATTCTAATTAGAACAAAGTTTGGGGAAACTTGTGAGAATGATAATCTTCGAGGTAATCAATTAACCTCAAACTTTGAACGAGATCGTATATCGTAAAAAATTAATAATAAAACTCATCATGAAAGTATTTGTTCTTGTTACTTCACCACTCCGTGATTTACGTTTTTGAGGCCGATTTCACGAGCAAACAATTTTAACCCTTCGGTCACAGAAACTAAAGGAATAAGTTACTTTGTTCCGTCATAGTTTTATATCTTATAAAGATTTAATGTCATTTTTCTTGATAAAAATTTGCTTAATATAATGGTTGTTTGGTGTGCATGCTAATATTTTTTCCTTCTAACATTTTCGATGTATGCGTATACGAAAAAAAACATTATGGCTTAGCGCATCCAAATACCCTCTCGACATTCGCCGCTGAAATTTGATTCCAAGCTCTAATTTATTGAACTGAAGCCGAGACAATTTGTCACGGGTGCAATTTATCACCGGCATTGCTAAACAGACGAATAATTTCGCTAAGAAACTAAATTCTCCCGATCGTTGGTTTCCGTATTTCCTAACGTTTATAAAAAAACAAGCATAACATACAGACAAGCATTCCAATCGAGGATGATTTTGAATCAATTTATTGCTCATAATTCATAAAAAAATAATTATATACGGTCTTGGTTCCAACAGAATGTTTTGGCTTTCCTGTATATTCATTTCATGTATGTTCAGGTATGTTCAAATCGCTGCGTGAAATCTAAAAAGTATTCCATTTGGTAGCAAAGGATGCTCACAGTTGGTGGATTTGTAACACTCTCCCAAGAGCATGACTTCGACTATCAGTTAAGAAGAAAATGACGTCATCTATTTACAATCATGAAAATTGATTACTGTGTTGGATGCGTAGTCGAGCACAACCTAGAATGTGAAGTTCAGTGAGACATTATAAAATGTTAGAGAGTACAAATAGGTAATAAGTTTACGAATGACTGGTTTCCGTATTCAATCTCGAATACATTTTGCATCGAGTTTTGCTTAGGAGCATCAAAGTTTCATTTCACTCCTGCGCAGAGCTAATGTGTTTGTATCATCTATCAAGGGAATGAGAGTGAGAAAGAAAGAGAGCTTAAATATCCTAGATACTGGAAATAGTTTGGTCAAATTAGTACAAAATACAACAGATGCATAAATGTGGGGACACTTTCTCTTGTGTTTGACTCACAAGACACGTAACGTATGCAACCAAGTGTAATTTGAAAAAGCACTGTCTTTAAAATTTCATTGAAATTGTCATTTTCCTATTGACATATATTTCCGTATCCTGCTTCGTTACGTTATCAATAGGAAACTTAAAAAAATGAGCTAGCTTATTAGATGCTCATATTTTGTTAGTTCATCTTGCACATCAGAACAATTCAAAGCTGGTAATACTTGTTCGAAAACGGCTTTCATCATATCACTTCTAAAGTACACAGCTCTGATGGATCATTTTCAAGAAGAATCTGTTTACGAAGCATTTCCTAATGAAGAACCGTCACATGAAGAAGTGTACCACGATATTTTTTTGCAAGAAGGGTTTCCGGAGAAAGGTTTTCCAAGAAGTGTCTCGATAAGAAACAATTCATGAAAAAGTCCTGAAGAAGGGTAGTCCAGAAAAGTATCCCCAAAAATTCGTGTTCCCGAAGAACTATCCTAAAGCGATGGGTAAAGAAAACAGTGTAGCTCACCTCAGTGTCTCAGCTTGAGACATCTCAGGCTGTCTTTTGCTTCACTGAAACTTGCTCTTACGTACGTTACTTGCCTTGAACTCGTGAGTTTTGATGGATTCTGCGTCCAGCTGAGTGTTGAGGGTGATCCATCCTGAGTAGGGATCCATGGTGAACTGAGGCTCCTCCTCCAGGGGGGCGTCCTGCTCCAGCAACAAGTACCGCAGGTCGCTGTTGGCTCCCATGTCCCGATCTCGGCCCGTGACTGGATGGCAAATCCGAAATCATAAATGAAGGTTTTTTTTAGTACTTTGGCTTTATCAAAGCTGCAGACAATTCAGGGTTATTTGTAATACACCGTTCGAGAAAGATAGAAGGGAAAGTTTAGCAACAACGAAAAACAAGAGCCAGACGAACTAGACTCTACAGGCTTCGTTGATTATTTTCTTGGCTTAGCTTAACCATTAGAGAAAACTATTATTACAATTATTCTTAAAAATTAAGTAAACTACATTGTTCTTCAAGTTTCTAAAATATTTGACTACACACATTCAACTGCATATATATGCGTGAAGCTGGTCGAATCATTTGACAACGAAAAATGAATGAAACGTAGCCGGTATCGAGATACCCACCACGTAAGTGCAGAAAGGCAGCTCTACCTTCTCTAGAGAACGGGAAGGAAGATGTGTGCTTTAACGCACCATCAGTCAAACATGACGGTCTATGAGAAATGCATTTAAATCTTCGATGACGTAGAAGACGTCATTCGAAGGCGTATGTGAAGCTCGGACGCCGAAGCACGGTAGTCCTTTTCATCAAGTTTTCTAGAATATATAGCACCTTTCGCACTCCATAAGCTCGTGGAATTACTGATTTTGACAGGTTTCGAGCTATAGCTGTCATAAAAACATGGCAGAAGAAGCCCTCCCAATTTGAACATATTCCACGTTCAATATGAGATGCTTTTTCTAGAAATGTCTTACAATTACCAGGGAGCGTATCGGTGTATTTGCAGAATACACATATTATTCATTCTCCACGACATTAAATTCTCTGATGAAGAAGGCAAAGAAATAGAAAGTCTTTATCAAGTGTAACTTATTTCCACTGCAGAAAAACAAGGGATCAGACGTAATTAGCTCTCGAAAAATGTTCTGTGAAAAACAACTAAGGGTCGATGACTTTTTTATCCTCCCAGTTCTTCATTTCTATTCCTTTTCCTTAGTTTGTTTCTGTAACGAAGAATCTTCGAGCGTGTACCGAGACATCGTACAGTTTTCCCTTTAATTGGCCAAACTCTAATAAAAAATTATAATTTCACTTTGTTGAACAAGTGCAAGCATGAAAGTTCTTTTTGTCCTGAGTAGTTTTTCCTCGTCAGTACGCAGCTTCGATATTTATTGCATCGTCTTCTCAGCTTGGAAATTCATGAAGATGTTAAACTTGTATTTTAACTCTCTGTGTACACGCTCAATACCGTTTCTAAAACTTTCCCAACGTCGCTCTAACTGAATACTTACAATCATGCATGTTTAGCCTTACCAACGCGTAAAAATCATCAATCATTAAATAATTTTTACGCGTATGCGGCGTAAAAATGATTAAACCATCGTATATCACAGCTACGAGGTATTTTTATCGCAATGAAATATCCTGGAACACTATTGCGAGACATGACAAAGATAGGTGACATGATAAGCTATTTGAAGTATCAATAGAATCACCGTTAGTGACCCCTACGGAAACTGCTCGACTAAAATAAATACAGCCGTACTGAGGCGTTACGCAGCTTTAACCTACCCATACCGCTCAGTCGAACTTAGCCTAAACAAATAGATGTATACTCAAGTAAAGGTTTTTATTAGGTTAATACTTGTGCAGAGACTTGAACTGTTTACGAACAGTCAGGTCGTCAGGCTGAGAAAGGGTGTTCAGAGGGTCGACTGGTGATGTGTATAATGTAGGCATGGGAAGTGCAGGGAAAACGTTCTTGTCTAATTTCTTTCTTCGAGATTTAGAGCAGACTGATGCATCAAAGTGTCTGCTCAGCCGTGAATTGGGGTGCTTTCTTGTCAGCAATTCCGTAGTTAATGCATTGTAGTTGGCACCCATCAGCAGTCTGATTACGTATTTTCACTGCTCAGTGCTGCAGCATATTCTTCCCTGAGCTAGAAAATATAACTCACTTTGACCGCAATTCTCTTTCAAGGAAATAATTCTCGTATTGAAAAATATCTCCATTGTGAACTAAAAAAAATGAAGGATTTTATTTTCACACATTTGGTTGTCGTATTATGTTTCCTCCTAATCTAAAACTAGCATTCTAGCAATGAACATTAATTTTATGACAACTTAAAAATTTGTATTCATTTATACGAGTGCTTTGGTTACGTTAGGTTAGATGACCGCAAGTACCATATATGGCGCACTTTCCAGTGCAAGTGTTTATCTAACGCACGATGCGACAAATCGTCTCGCTCTCTTATAGCCACTATTTCAGTGCATCACTCTATGGCTAATTGCAATACTATTTTAACATTAAGCATTTTGCCATAATTCGAAAACCATAACATAAACTATGAAATAACTATTAAAACCGTACACAGATAAATTTAGGTCGGGAACGTGCACTATCACACATCTTCCTCTACTAAAACTATTTGAGATAACAACTTCAAAGAGGTAACAAAAAGTTAGGTGAGAGCTCGGAAAATTTGACATGAGCACCAGAGTATCAGGTGAATATACAAGTACCTGTGCTAAATTCTAAGTAAAAATTCTAAATTAACTTATTACAATGAGAGCGGCGATAAATCAATTAGTGTTGAAGTGATCCTTAGAATGAATTTGAATGGTGAAGTCGTACGATAGAACTCGTATTTAAACCAATCCGGTCAGAGAATAGTTACTTACTTTGCTCTTGCAAACAAAGTGACTTGTAAAATTGGCCGTGCTTACGACATTTTTTGAGCATTTGAAACATGCATTCACCACAAGTAATTCATGTTGGGAATGGTTCTACCATCAGATCAGAAATGACGATAAAAATGCGTTAAAGAAACTAGAAAGTAAGCCCACATCAGGTAGCCTCTGAAAACTGTTTGCTAGTAGCAAATTCATATAATTTTAGTTTAAATGCCTGATTTTATAATTTATTAGAACACAATTCAATCAAGGTTAACTAATTACGGAAATCAAAGTATATTTGAGCTACTGTGCGATGGGAAATTACTCATCCGTAAATTCCAAGCCAGTAAGCTCAAATTTGTCTCCAATTTCCGACCATGCAGCAACTTTCGTTAATAAAAGAAGATTCAGAATAGCAATCGAAGCGTCGTTCAAAATTAATCTCGGAGGAGTGAGCGTCACTGATATTCAAAATTAACGAAGGGAAGATATCTGTGCATTTCCCGTGCACTATTCCAATCCACTACGCAGTCTGCTCATGAAGTCCAGCGCTCTTAGACTCTGGGAAAGGGAAGTTCAAATGGAAATACCAACGCTGCAGACGTTAATTTCACCTGTCCTTGATATGAAATACAAATCTCTGAAACGTCAAAAAAAGAAAAGGAATGTGTTCATTTTTCAAGAAATACGATTTAATCACCGAAAATTTACCCTGTGATTATTAGGCAAGATTAGCCTGGACCGTAAGTCTAATTAAATATTGGTTAGAGATTCACCGGAACTGACGTCGTCCGAAGATACGTTTGCTGGCGCTGAAAACCAGTCGCTTAGCAAAATTACAATTTCAGATTATGGACACAATTCGTTAAAGAAGCAGTTGCGAGTGTGGAATAACCTATCCACACAATCCATAACCCATTCATAGTCCAATCTTAATCCATAACCCATTTCTGAAATAATCTTTCATGATATTTTTAAGCACTATGTGCCATAAAATAGCGTGACAGTTTATTACACAGAAAATGTTTTTTCTGAGGAGTGTCGTCGATGTCATCATTTAATGAAGCAGCTTCACCACATGCTGGCTTAAATTAATCGTCACTACATTTTTCTGAGGAATTGTTTACCCAAGTTGTTTTTGATTTAAGGCTAAGGAAAGAATTACGATACAATGATGTTAAATCACATAAGAGTATTAGTGTGAACTGTGTCATTCTGCTTTTAAAGCATTTCGGAATATCAAATCGGTGATCAGCATTGGCGTTGAAGAAAACAATTGAACAGTTTCAATTTGCAAAGTTCTACTCGGAATATTATAATCTTGGAGAGCAAGCAATGGGGGAGAACGCAGTCCATTGAATGGATCAG
Source organism: Orchestia grillus (assembly GCA_014899125.1). Lineage (NCBI taxonomy): Eukaryota > Metazoa > Arthropoda > Malacostraca > Amphipoda > Talitridae > Orchestia > Orchestia grillus. Next base: position 7,529 of record VOMN01111777.1, read on the forward strand.
CTGGCCGAAAATCCCGGAACACCGGTCTAACACTCCTATCAAAACTCGAAATAACTCGCCCTGCTGTTCCTCGCCCCTTGGGAGCTCTTGGAAAAGAAAAAAGGTTTACTTGTTCCTCATGAACTGAATACGCCTGAAAGAAAATCCCTTCGAGTTGTACGAGTATTCTATGTCGCTTTCAGACCTTAAATAAAAACCATTCCAGAGTTGATTATTGAATGCAATAAGAAATGAATACAGTGTGACGAAAAGAATCCATCAACTGGAGGCAAGAGAATCACTATAATATCACCACCCATAACCTCTTCCAAGCCCAGGCGAGTTGATGGTTAATGTTTCGAAGTTATTCATCGTGGTTATTCTTTATTTATGTATACCTTAAAGGGAAATATGAATCGACAGCAACTTTGTGCTGGGGAGTCCACGTACTGTTGAGTATGTGCACAAAAACTGGTAAAGATGTGATCAAGATTATTCGATGTTGAAAATCTGGAAAAGATATAGTCTAGATTATTCGATACTGAAAAATGGGAAAAGATTAATCTAGATTAATCGATACTGGAGATTGGGGCAGATGAGTTCAAAATTAATCGATAATAGAAAACTGGAAAAGATGCGATCTAGATTAGTCGATTGTGATAGCCCAATTTCACTCCACAACAACGCACAGCTTCACACCGTTCATGCATCTGTCGAACAGATGAATATCATGAAACCGGAAATCTGTCGTTAACTATTGCTTATTCAAAGATCTTCAGCTTTTCAAAAACAACAGAGAAGTTTCCAGAAAGAAGAGCCTATTGTAATGGGTTATCTCATCGGAGGATCAATTTTTTTCCAGAAGGGGTCACGAATTTACGCTGGAGAAGAGTTACTCATCATCATTGTTCATATAATACATGAATAAATTCTTGGACTTTTTCAGATGTTATTTTCTTTAGTTCCTTTCAATTAAACAATTTGTAGTGGGAGAACCTGAAATAATAAACAGCATTTTAATGTTATGATGAAACTAAAGTCTAATTAGGGGTGAATTTGACGTAAAGCAAACACCCTATGTAAAAAAAATTCTTTTAGCAACGTTTCCAATTCCTTCAGCGATCAGAATCAAGCTGTACATTTCCTTCCAAGAGCTTATATTCTCAACAGATATCGAGCTTTGCCTTTTAGTCCTGCATTAATAAATTCAAAGGAAAAATATGCTTTTTAGGTTCCATGAGAATCCATCTCAATCGAATATTCATTACAAAGATTTTATATATTATTTTTTCAATATATTCTAATTGTCTAGGAAAGTAAGGTAAAAGTGATTAATTTCATAGAAGAACCGAGTTTATAAAATAAGTGATTTGTCACCTTTTTCTGTACGTCGCATTGCGGGAACAGAATAAAAAACAATTTTCTCACCGTCTTGCAGCCTGCAGCCGAGAACAAATGTCTGCATAAATTATAAGAAGAAAATCAAAATCTGTAGAAATGTTAGGAAATAATAATTATACGAGTTTAAAGAGACTGTCGGGGCTATTGTTGCAGACCCTGTATATTTATTTTTACGGTAATGTTGTCCTAAATGGCTGAATAAAAGTGAATTTCGAGCAAAAAATCTGTTTCGTTGACGCTTTTCGAGTAAAAAATAGGAAATATGTGAAAAATTCAGTAACTCAAAATATCGAACCGAATTTTTTGTAACCTCTTCACAATGGTACACAATCAATTCATGCACCACGATGAAAAACTGAATTTCAGCCCTAAAAATGTAAATATGTTCTATTGAAATGATTTACGACATATTGACATTTTTTGTCAACTTATAATTCCACATGACGTGATATGTAACTGGAAATTAAAAATAAGTATGAATTCAAATCTCTAGTTCACTTTTATCTTATAGCTGTGCAATGCCCTTAGCACCAGGCATTGAAGTTATCAAAAATAAGAAGCTTAAAAGCAAGTAAAATTAGAAATTCGAATTTCAGATAATGAAACCTAACTTCTCGACGGTCAAACCGTACCATGTAGACATTTTTTCGTTTTATATGCAATTCAATTTTCATTGCACAAATCTCTCAGGCTCAAGAAGCGATGCGGACACTAAAATCGTTCCGGCACAAAAATTGTCCCCATAAAACGCCGAGAACAAGGCTCTGTGTTGAACAAACCTGATCTTAGAAGAGGGGAATCGACTAAAGCATCTCACATCAATCGCACCGACTCCAGCGTTGGGGACGCCGGCCGGTAGCAAAGAGGCTCTGGTGCCCAATCCAGCCAAGACAGGATGAAAGCTGCGATCATCAAAGGCAAAGTAACGCACAAAAACCTGGAGCAAAGGCAAACGCAGCACTGGGAGCGGGTGTTACAAGGAAAACCACTAGAACAGAGGGACGTGATGCCCTTACTTTTAAGGACGCTGCAGCCAGGGGGAGAGTTCTCCGACAACCGGACGTGGTATTCCGTGCTGTCAAACGTTGGAGTCTCATCGTTGACGTCTTCTATCTGTTGAAGAGTTAAGCAAACACTATTGATTTGGGTTATTTCCTTGAAATATGCAAAACAAAGCGTGAATAAGAGTCGTTGAAAACAAGCTCATAGTTAAAATCAAACATACATATTCGGATACGAAGTTGAAGTTAATGTTCGAAAGCGAGTTACTGTTCGAAAGCTAGCCAACGTTCGGCAGAGGTGGCAAGTTCAAAAACTTTTCGATATTGTAAATTTGTTGAAGTACTAACTTCTATGTGGGGCTTACCGGTAAAATACTTAGGATATACAAATTTAAAAATTGCATAATTGTCGAAAACTGGGGAAGAATATGTGCTAGCGTAGCGCTCTGGCAGAAAGTATTTCATCAACAGTATTATCCTAAATTTAGAAGATTTTTTGAACGCCATGTAGTTTCTTATTATTACAATGGATGATACGACGGCAGAAAGCCAATGCTATTATTCATTTACTAGAAACTTATTTTATCGCTAATGAATCTCGAGTCGCTGTTATATCCAACTGGCGCTAAAAAAAGATAGTCACAGGAAATGAAGCTCTAAGTAACGCCTAGTATTTGAACATAAAAGTATTTCACAGCAAAATTTTTAAGTCAGAAGGAAGTAAGATATCAACTAGAAATTGACTGACAATACCATTGTTTGGAAATCGATCGCTAGTTCTCACTCACATGATTGATCAACTAATGACCCCGACGAAGCATACGACTCGACGTAAATGATTTTTGTTTCAGTTGTTAAAGGCTATTCATGCTGTAAAGAAATATAAGAAACTCAAAATTAAATGCGAGTTCCATCCAACACGGCACAGTGCCCTTCAAAAGTTGACAATACATCATTAAAAATGTGTTTTTATGTGTTCATAATCATCAGAGGTAGATGGAACTATTACTAATCACAGAATATATTTTTGAACAACACTGGAAACGATCAGCGAAAAAGGATATTGTTGTAGTTGTAGTAGTAGTGAAAGCAGCGCTTCAGTAACTCAGTCTATCTCGCACCGAAAGAGTAGGGACCATTTAGTATGGACTTAGAAGAACGGGGATTCTATGCACAGGGTGTGTTCCCACACAAGATCCCCTGCGCATAGAAACAACAAGATAAGAAGGAAGAGCAAGAAAAGACAAATAAGAAATAGCGAAGAAGAAATGAAAACGGAAGGAAGCAAAGTGGGCACGAAAGACAGAACTCCCAAAGGCCTATCTAAAGCTGAGGTACCCTAGCAGTACTCCCCTGGAGGCGCTAGCGAAAAAGGATATAATAATTTATTGATATAAAAAATATCAGAATTAGAAAAGCAAAAGTTTACAACACATTTCGAATTTTAGTACTCATTGCATTAAGATTGTGAAAGGTAACATTAGTAGATGGTTCTAAATTTCTTGAACGTTCTGTACTACGCCGTAGGCATCTAATGTAGGTCAGTGTACATATATGGCATCATTCTTCATCTGATAAGCGACGTGTAAATATTCACTTCATGGGGAAGTAAAAACAGGTTGAACAAAATCTTCGAAAATGTATTGTAAGTTTTCATGCAAGTGGATTTGGTTATAGAAAAGTACCTAAAATTATAATGGTTCAATTGAATTCAATTGGAACGATTATTCATCACCGAAAGTCTCATAATTCTAAGCTTCCTCTTGTAAGATCTGGTTGTCATAAAATAACCGAACGTCCATAAAAATTATTAACAAGAAAGTCGAGAAATTCACCTGAAGTTACTCTCAATGAACTCCATCAAGATTTAGAAGGAACAGGATTTAAAGTTAGTAAGGACACAATTAGTCGATCACTTCGTTGCCACGACATCTTCTTTAGATCTCTAAGGAAAACTTGACTTCTGAAAAGAAAACATGTTAGTGATAGACTGAATTTTGCAAAATAGCTTGTGAATCGGTGAATTAAGAACCGATTAAGCAAATGAGTTAACTTTTGTATTCTTAATTTTGATATTTCTTGTATCAAGCAACGTTATTGTACTATTTCATTTCTCTGATGGTTTCCATTGTTGTTTAAATACATGTTCTGTGAGCAGTAAAACTTTCATTTACCTTTGATAATTACAAATCTATAAAATGACATTTTTAATCGTGTATCATAAACTTTTGCGGTGCACTGAAAGTTGCGTCAAACAGCATTCATGGCAGAGAGCGGTAATGAGAGAGGCTCAGTACCCTGGCAGCTCCAGCAAATGCCATTTGTACGCGTGAGGTCATAGCCTTTGCTAGATGATCAAATGCGCGGTGGAAATATCTAAAGAAATTCAGGTCAGATAACCTGACCGCACGCCTCGATAGTCCAGCGAATATAGCGTCACACATCACTCATGATGAATGTTGTCAGTGCTGCGCGACAGCTCACGAACTTACTTGCGAACCCAGCACGCACGCCCTGATAATTCGCACGCACGCCCTGATGATTCGCACGCACGCCCTGATGATTCGCAC